>NIVC01002542.1:0-41760 GCA_002269645.1 Macrostomum lignano | reverse complement strand
AATTAAATGTATTAAGATCGACATGCAAAGCTGATATGAAAGAAATCAAAGGTGGATTTATGCACTCAATGTGCCATAATGCAGTATGTATACAGGTTACATATATACAGTTGGCTCAAGCTCAAGTAATTGAAGACACGCATGTGTTCAGTGATAAGAAAGAACTGTATATTTTGTTCATTGAAAAATTGCAATTCATTTTATGATTTTACACAAATTTAAATTTTGTGCCATATAGGAGCAAAGGCAGAGTGCAAAAAAACGAAGTTCATAGCGAGGCTCGAGAAAATGATAACGATAAAAAGGAGTTTATTGTCATTTGATTAGCTTGTATAAAATGCATATCAAGTCAATGCAAAATGCCAGTGGAAATTAAAAAAATCGATGATTTAGAATTTTGCTTATACGTTCTTAAAAAGTGCAATCCTATATACTAAAAATGAGTTGTCTGTATGTATGTATGTATATGGGTATGCGATTGATTTCAGAAAAAACGGCTCAAACCGATTTTCTTCAAACTTGCATCATTCGATCAGAAATTTTCCTGGCACAGTACATGCATCTTGGCTAAGAAATTGCTCAATGTTAAAGGGATTAAATATTCGAAAAACACGCTTTTTGCAAAGGTCAAGCAAAATTTTCGACTTGAAATGCATTGTAAGAATGCTAGAGAAAAAAACTGACTGACTGAATTTCAATTCTGATAAAGATTGCATCACAACAAGTTGAAAACAGTGCCGAAGAAATGCACACACGACTTGATTGAAATTGCGTAACCATATTGCTAACTCGAAGTGAGACTGATACTGGCTGACTGAGAATTGATTATGTCATAACTTTTTACTCCAATTGACTTGCTGTAAGAATTGAATTATAAGGGCCACAATTCATGTTCTCCAATTGAAAAGAGATAGCCCTGATGCGAACAGACTGGAATGCTAATGTAGCGACCTGGGTTCGAGTCTTAGAAGCGCAAAATAATTTTTTATTAAAACACCTTAAAAACTAAAAAACTGCTAAACATAAAAAAAGCGCAATAGAAGAGCCACCATGTCAAACCTAAAGGAGCCACCATGTCGAACATTAAAGAACCACCATGTCGAACATAAAAGAGCCACCATATCGAACATAAAAGAGTTACCATGTTAAAAATTAAAGAGCCACCATGTCGAACATAGAAGAGCCACCATGTCGAACATAGAAGAGCCACCATGTCAAACATTAAAGAGCCACCATTTCAAACCTAAAGGAGCCACCATGTCGAAAATTAAAGAGCCACCATGTCGAACATAAAAGAGCCACCATATCAAACATAAAAGAGTTACCATGTCAAACATTAAAGAGCCACATTGTCAAGCATTAAAGACCCACCATTTCAAACCTAAAATAGTTACCATGTCAAACATTAAATAGCCACCATGTCAAACATTAAAGAGCCACCATGTCGAACATAAAAGAGCCACCATATTAAACATAAAAGAGTTACCATGTCAAACATTAAAGAGCCACCATGTCGAACATTAAAGAGCCACCATGTCAAACATTAAAGAGCCACCATGTCGAACATTAAAGAGCCACCTTGTCAAATATTAAAGAGCCACCATTTCAAACCTAAAGAAGCCACCATGTCGAACATACAAGAGCCACCATGTCGAACATAGAAAAGCCACCATGTCAAACATTAAAGAGTCACCATGTCAAACATTAAAGAGCCACCGTTTCAAACCTAAAAGAGCCACCATGTTAAAAATTAAAGAGCCACCATGTCAAACATAAAACAGACACCATTAAGAACATTAAAGAGCCACCATGTCAAATATAAAACAGCCACCATTTCGAAAATTAAGGAGCCACCATTTCAAAAATTTAAGAGCCGCTATGTTAAACATTAAAGGGCCACCTTGTCAAATATTAAAGAGCCACCATTTCAAACCTAAAAGAGCGACCCTGTCGAACATACAAGAGCCACCATGTCGAACATAAAAGAGCCACCATGTCGAACATACAAGAGCCACCATGTCGAACATAGAAAAGCCACCATGTCGAACATAGAAAAGCCACCATGTTAAACATTAAAGAGCCAATATTTCAAACCTAAAGGAGCCACCATGTCGAACATAAAAGAGTCACCATGTTAAAAATTAAAGAGCCACCATGTCGAACATTAAAGAGCCACCATTTCAAACATTAAAGAGCCACCATGTCAAACATTAAAGAGCCACCGTTCAAACCTAAAAGAGCCACCATGTCGAACATTAAAGAGCCACCATGTCAAACATAAAACAGACACCATGTCAAACATTAAAGAGCCACCATGTCAAACATTAAAGAGCCACCGGTTCAAACCTAAAAGAGCCACCATGTCGAACATTAAAAAGCCACCATGTCAAACATTAAAGAGCCACATTGTCAAACATTAAAAGCCACCATTTCAAACCTAAAAGAGCCACCATGTCAAACATTAAAGAGCCACCATGTCAAACATTAAAGAGCCACCTTGTCAAATATTAAAGAGCCACCATTTCAAACCTAAAGAAGCCACCATGTCGAACATACAAGAGCCACCATGTCGAACATTAAAGAGCCACCATATCAAACATAAAAGAGTTACCATGTCAAACATTAAAGAGCCACCATGTCAAACATTAAAGAGCCACCATGTCGAACATAAAAGAGCCACCATATCAAACATAAAAGAGTTACCATGTCAAACATTAAAGAGCCACCATGTCGAACATTAAAGAGCCACCATGTCAAACATTAAAGAGCCACCTTGTCAAATATTAAAGAGCCACCATTTCAAACCTAAAAGAGCCACCATGTCGAACATTAAAGAGCCACCTTGTCAAATATTAAAGAGCCACCATTTCAAACCTAAAGAAGCCACCATGTCGAACATACAAGAGCCACCATGTCGAACATAAAAGAGCCACCATATCAAACATAAAAGAGTTACCATGTTAAAAATTAAAGAGCCACCATGTCGAACATAAAAGAGCAACCATGTCAAACATAAAACAGACACCATTAAGAACATTAAAGAGCCACCATGTCGAACATTAAAGAGCCACCATGTCAAATATAAAACAGCCACCATTTCGAAAATTTAAGAGCCGCCATGTTAAACATTAAAGGCCACCTTGTCAAATATTAAAGAGCCACCATTTCAAACCTAAAAGAGCGACCCTGTCGAACATACAAGAGCCACAATGTCGAACATAAAAGAGCAGCTATGTAGAACATAAAAGAGCCACCATGTCAAACATAAAAAAGCCACCATGTCAAACATAAAAGAGCCAACATGAAGAACATTAAAGAGCCACCATGTCGACCATTAAAAGAGCCACCATGTCGAACATACAAGAGCCACCATGTCGAACATAGAAAAGCCACCATGTCGAACATAGAAAAGCCACCATGTTAAACATTAAAGAGCCAATATTTCAAACCTTAAGGAGCCACCATGTCGAACATAAAAGAGTCACCATGTTAAAAATTAAAGAGCCACCATGTCGAACATTAAAGAGCCACCATGTCGAACATTAAAGAGCCACCATGTCAAACATAAAACAGACACCATGTCAAACATTAAAGAGCCACCGGTTCAAACCTAAAAGAGCCACCATGTCGAACATTAAAGAGCCACCTTGTCAAATATTAAAGAGCCACCATTTCAAACCTAAAGGAGCCACCATGTCGAACATTAAAAAGCCACCATGTCGAACATTAAAAAGCCAACATGTCAAACATAAAAGAGCCACCATGTCAAACCTAAAAAAGCCACCATGTCAAACATAGAAGAGCCACCATGTCAAACATAATAGAGCCACCATGTCAAACATTAAAGAGCCACCATGTCAAACATAGAAGAGCCACTATGTCAAACATAAAAGAGCCACCATGTCGAACATAAAAGAGTCACCATGTTAAAAATTAAAGAGCCACCATGTCGAACATTAAAGAGCCACCATGTCGAACATTAAAGAGCCACCATGTCGAACATTAAAGAGCCACCATATCAAACATAAAAGAGTTACCATGTCAAACATTAAAGAGCCACCATGTCGAACATTAAAGAGCCACCATATCAAACATAAAACAGACACCATGTCAAACATTAAAGAGCCACCATGTCGAACATTAAAGAGCCACCATGTCAAACATAAAACAGCCACCATTTCGAAAATTAAGGAGCCACCATTTCGAAAATTAAAGAGCCGCCATGTTAACCATTAAAGGGCCACCATGTCAAACATTAAAGAGCCACCATGTCGAACATAAAAGAGCCACCATGTCGAACATTAAAGAGCCACCATGTCAAACATTAAAGAGCCACCGGTTCAAACCTAAAAGAGCCACCGTGTCGAACATAAAAAAGTCAACATGTCAAACATAAAAGAGCCACCATGTCAAACCTAAAAAAGCCACCATGTCAAACATAGAAGAGCCACCATGTCAGTAGTATACGTTTTTTTGACACAAAGCCGATTTCCTTATGGCGAAATACATAGTAAGTACAGGCCCAAAAAAATGGCAGAGTCTGAAATTTGCCGTGCACGCAAACTAGCTTTTACGCAATGAATTAACCAATTAGCTGAATCACTTTTACGCAAACACCTGTCTATCCACCTAAATTCTATCCGCAATGAATGCAGCTAATTACAAGCCCAACCAAAATTCAATTTGACACAAAGCTTATTTCGCGTATAACTTAACGCATTTAAATTCTTCTTTTCAAGCAGTATTGTATATTTCAACTAGATACAAACACAATTTGACGCACAAATTAGCGAGTTTACAAATATTGAGGCAGCACTCGTAAAACAAAATTGCGTAATTTAGCATACAAGTATCGAAACGAACCAGTGCGAATTATATTCCGTTTAAAAACGCTTCGAATAAAACACTCTAGGTTTCCTCTGGTAGTCAACTTATGAAAAATATAAAAAATTACCCAAAATCCACAACTTCCACTCTGTGGGTCTTGGATAGCAAAGCGACTATAACACCAATTTTTCGAATTTCCACATTCTTTTCCTAGCCATTTTGCTATTCTTGGCAATGGTACTAGACCAAGAGAATCAAAATATTCACCAAGTCGTTTGCTACCGCGACCTGCTCGATGACCATAAACCCAAACGCATACCCAATGTTTTCCGGGCAGGTTGGAGACGTCAGTATTAACGATAAAAAAATAGTCTTTACCGTCTAAAGGTAAGCGTCTAAGTCCACCAACAAAGTTTTGAGGAAAAACACCAAGAAATACAACATTTAAAAAATGTGCGCACAATTTCGATACAACATTGCGAAGGAAGCGATCTGTTACACCACGATCTAGGATAGAATCAATTACTTCCATACTGTGCCAGGAACAATGTCGCGAAGTTCAGTCAGTTGCAGTTGCTTGTCAAATATACCTCCAAATATGACGTTGTACACGGTACTAGTTGCAGCATTGAAGCGTAACTCTAGTTTTACATTTCCTTCCTTATACAGTTGCACTCCCCGTCCGACACCAGGTTCACTTCCAAGACTGAATGCAAAAATTGAGTAACCATTGGCGTAATCCAGCATATTAAATCCAATATCTCGTCCCTGTAGATAGATTCCAAGCTGTTGTAGCAAAAAATTATACTCTGTCACACAATCATCTCCAAAGTTTGTCTGCAGCGGACGCGATGGTACCGAGTCTCCATTCACAAACACACCAATGCTGCTCACATTTGCATGCTCAAAGTTGAACGGATTTGTGTCCATGCTTCCATTGAATGCCTTGTTGCTTACGATTGCCATCAATAAAAGCCGTGGTACCCCACTAGGAAACAAATTTTCATGCGTATGGCTAGACGATCCTCGGGGTATAGTAAACGTACCAAGGCTTAGACTTCGGTGCGGATATAATGCATTGTGACTTTTAAGTCCATGAGCATGTGCACTGATAACACTCGGCGAGGGTTGAACAAACCGCAATCGTAGTTCTGCACGCAAAAACTTGATCTCATAGTCTTTTAAAACCGCACCAGCTTCTAATGTTGACCCGCTCAGGACAAATTTACTTTTTGCCGGTATGAGCTTGATCCGTAGTGGTGTCTTTGATAGTAGATACCGAGGCTGACGAAACAAATCCAAGAATAACGGCCCCGATACAGTGCACCGCCTATTGTTAGCAATGAGCGCCTGCCTCTTTGTTCGTCCATCGTTTTCACTTGTTGCATTCATTTTACCAGCTGTATCCTTGTAAAACCCCCACGGCAGTAAACCAGCCTTCTGAGCTGTATGTCCATATTCCAGTAATGTAAGAAGCATAGCCTTGTATGGATACATAAAACTACCACCTTCAACTACAGTATCGCCAATAGTAAATTGAACGTCCTCAAACAATGTTCCAATAACCAAATTATTCAAACAAACAAAATTTTTCGTTGCATCTATAGGTTCACCTTCACTATCACTAACGCTGAAGCATACCGTGAGCACAGTTTCTTGTAGATCCAAATACAAATCGCCTGCAGGCACAACTTCAAATTCGATAGGTGATCCTTTTGTAATACCATGTTGCGGTTGAATGTTAGTATATCGATTATCCAAAACACTAAACTGAACAGGACTTTGATCAAATAGCGACAATTCACTTTTAAGAGCAGCAATATCAGGTCCAAGCAAATGGTTCATGCTACTTTTCAAACAGACTAAAAAGTTTCTTGCTTGCAGTAGCAGTTCGACGTTTTCCTATACCACCGGTCTTCTTGCGTTTTCTTTTGTTCACGCGTCCCTTTCCACACTGTCTTGTTCGTCGTTTCTTTTGCCGTTTCTTCTTTCCTAAGCTTATAGCCACTCCACTGGTTCTTTTCCTTCGCTTTGGTCTCGAAACTGCAGTTGTATTAAACATCTCTTCGCTCGATTCTGTGTCCAAGTGACGCTTCCGACCCATACCAATTTTTGCTGTCGCACTTTTCAAATACTCCAGACCACGATCCAAGAAATCTTTCTTTGCGTTGCGTAGTACAGGATACACCAATCTGTCCGCCAAATTTGACAAAAAACCGTAACCTTCGTAAACAGGAATGCCATATCCACCTCCACCTTCAGCAGATCTATTCGGACCAGAATAAAAAGCAAAAATAGGATCCATTTCAACAGTCTTCTCTTCGTCATGCAATCCCAATTCATGTGTTACTTATACACTTTAGAAAATAGTTTAGCAGTCTTTGCGTCAAGATCATTTTCGTTTAACCACTGACTTCTTGAGATTGGCATACCTTTCCATTTTACTAGATACAGACGACTTCCATTTTTCGCTCGATCAGTTTCAATAACTTTTTCAATTTCATTAGGTGTTTCATCTGTCTCGTTTACCAACATTAGTTCCGCTTGGTTAAACCTTCCTTTCAGCACTTCAAATCCATCTTCAGGGTCCACTAATTCGTACATTGGCGGGTCTGTCAAGTGTACACGATGAATGCGATATTTTGAATTACTCCAAGTCGTAGTGTATCCTTTTTCAAATGTTCCTCGACGTCGTGTAATTCTAACCCAATCACCAACTTTAAATTTATTCTCATTCTTTTTAGTGTACGACTTCGCAAACATTTTGTCCCACAAAATTCCTTGTAAATGCGGGTCTGTCTCTACCCGTTTTGGTGTTTCTCCACTCAAGGATCGATGAGGACTAGAGTTGAAATTATCTTCCAATTGCGGTAAAATGTCAAACCATCGAGGTAAATTTTTTGCTCGAAAGTATCGTAATAGACGTTCCTTTAACGAGCGGATAAATCGTTCAGCCATGCTTGCCTTGTAATTGCTTTGGCTAACAAAAAATCGAACTCCTTCCTGTTTCAGCATTTGACGTGTAGCTCTTCCGAGAAACTCCATACCAGCATCACCTTGTAAATAAACAGGCTTAAAACCACTTCGAAAAATCTCTAGTAATACTTGACTAACTTCTGAAGGCTTCTTTGTACGCAATGGTCTTAGTCGTACAACTCTAGTAAAACAGTCGATAAGAACAAGTATGTAACGATAACCTCGATTTTCCGTCTTGTATTGAGGTAAATCTGCCAAATCGATTTGAAACTGAAACTTTGCAACTGGTGGCACACTAATTTTTGGAGTTGGAAAGTTTCGTCGTGTTTTTCGAAATAAATGATGCTCATTTGTTGATCGCACCCAATTATCAACTTCGCGCTTTGCAACTTTGTTCGTAATCTGTGGAAACTTTTTACGTACTTCACGAACAAGTATAGTCTTGTTACCACTAAATGAAGTAGGCCTGTTCAAGTTAAAAAAAGCATCCGTCAAAAATTCTTCAATTTCCTTACGCACTCGCTTCATCATCAGTTAGATTGATGCTAGTCGTTTGACAGTTGCAACAAAAGAACGAAGCCTCGATCGAATCTCCGTCAGTATCCTCGTTGTGCTCCTTTCCCAGAAACGGCACACATTCAGATTTTATGCAAAAAAACTCACAGAGACGAATCAAAAGTTTTTGGAAGATAGATGACATGGTTTGTCTTATTAAACTATATATTTTTCATAAACAAAAAATTAACCTTTTTAAAAAGCTTATAGTGCTCGAATCAATTTTGTTAAAACGTAATCTGTAATTTTAAAACAACTTAATTCAGTGTTTGATAATTTTCAAACAGACTAAGATCCTCCTTTGCAACAGTTTTTGGAGCAGACATTAGCTCGTTTCGTACATGACGCCCGATTTGGTTTGCTGCGATTCCACGTTTTCGAAGAAAGTCTAAAAATGTTTTTAGTCCACTAGGCGGTTGAGTCTCGTGTCGCTTAAGCGGTCTGTCTCGAACAACATATTCCATGAGATCTTGTATCTCGGCATCAGTCAAATTAGCCAGCATTGGTTCTGCATTCTTGTCCATGTCCGAAAATAGGTTTTGAGCGAGAGCTTCGAAACGTGGTAAAAAAACTTTAGGAATTTCCCTTGATTCGCTGGCATATGAACTTCTTACAGTAGTCCCTTTGCGAACAAGTGACAGATTGTCCTCGTCTCCAGTGCGATAGACTTTGCGCAATTTTAAAAGTTTGTCTTCCAATCTGCTTCGTTTCAATTGAGCTGTGTAATTTGGCTCCTTTTCCATTTCCTTGTCCAAGTTATCCATTTGGTCTCTCATTTCCACCATATTTTTTGCCAGAGCATCTTGCGGTGCGTCTAAAACTTCAGTTTTTCGAGGTGTCTCAGCAGTTGGTGACGATCCTTGCTCTGCACCTTGACATGCAGATTGATACACAGATTCAGGTACTAGATACATTCGTTGAAAACTACTACTCTCGTTAGTTCGCATTATATTCCTACTACTTTCGTTGAATTGATCGTATTAAATTCGCTGCTCCCGCGGCGGTACCAACTACTCCAGACGTTATCCCAAGCGCAGTGCTTATAGCAGGTAGAGCGGCAATAATTGGAGCCAAAAAAGGTAAAAATCCTCCGTGTTGGACAAGTATTTTCCTTTTTGCAGTAATTGGAGTCTTCTGTTCCAAAAGCTGGCGTATATATCTGCGATGCTTCTCAAGTCGTCTTTTGTTACAGTTACTAATTTTAATACGTCCACTAATAATATTAAACAGAAAGTCTACTAGACATCGTATCTCCGACTCTGAAAGTGTTTGTAAAAAACTTTTTCTCTGCTTTGGATGCTTTAGCCGATAAACAATTTGTAGTAAAAAAGCACACTGACACAATGAGCGAGCATTTTGTTTTCCTTTTTCTGTTAGTTCGCTCATTCTTACAAAACAAATTCACAAAATTTTCTATTACACAATTAATCTTTGCTTATAAATTAGTCCGACCTATGTTTAAAATGCAGTACGACAACAACGTGTGCTCCCGGATCAAAATTAAACGGTTTTCCGCGCTGGTCCGATAGTCGAATCGAAATCTCGTGAATTTGTTGTCGATTTGTTTTCAAGTAGTAGGGTGTTTGCAATGCACTGCTATCGCGTATAAGTTCTCCGTTTTTCTTTTGTTGGAGTTCCACAACTCGAAGCAACGGTACTGATGTACTTCCCACTGCTTGATACTCGATTATATCTGTGTAACAGTACATGTAAACCGTTTTACTAGGCATCGGAGAAGGTAGCACAGCATCCAAGTAGGTTTTGTTAATGCGCCAAACACGATTTCTCAACCAATATTGGTGTACTTTGATGTACACTTCTCCTTCCGTTTTTCGAAGATAGTCTCCATGCGAAACAAGTCGTATAGCTTCACCAGGCGATAGAACACAATAAAAAACATAATAGTTCTCAGGTACTAGCGCTAGAGTATTGTCGAGACTTTTTATCAAATCCAAGTATGAACCATCCGGTGGTTGTACACTACCAGCGGCAGGTTTTGATAATTTTTCCGAGACAAGTCCAGAAAGTTTCTTCCAAGAGTCAAATTTGAAAGCGTCCATAAATGTAACTGGTAGTTCTAATCCAATAGTTTTTTCGCCTGAATTTCGTAAAAGCCAGGCAAATTTTTCATCTGTACCAGACGGTTGCCAGGAAACGTAAGCATCCAAGTCTGCCTCTGCCCAAACACGACCCCAATAGTTTTTCTTTAATCGTATTATTGAGTCAATGTCCGCAAAATATGGAACTTCAAATCGACGCTCACGATGAGCATTTGGCGTCGTAATTGCTCCATGGCACAGTAATTCAACTAGTGCAACCTCGAAGAATCCGTTCAATAAATTTATTGGTTCAGTTAGTCGCACTCGAAATTCATTAGGCGAGTTGGTTTCGTAACTGATATCGTTTGACGGCAAAAAAACGTAAAAACTCATTTTGAAATAAAACACAAACTAATATTGACAACAGTTTATAATTTGCTTATAATAATATTACACAAACTTTGCATCACATTCACGAGTATAGACAACTTGTTCATCACCAGAAAATATTCCTGTTCTCAATCGTAAAAAATCTGGTGTCACTTGCCGCAGGTCAATGAATAAATATGAAAAAGGTTTGTTATTTGTTGCGTCTTCATACACATTCACTAGAAACCTACTATTACGCGGATACATTTGTCGACCGAGATGTTCAACTGTGGTTCGATCGCGCACACTACGAGTTAGACAAATATAACTAGCTGATAAACTTCGCATGCGTGCTTCTGGATCAGACTTGTTAAAAAGACCTTGACAAAGGTACAGACAAGTCAAAGGGATATGATGCGCATGCTTTGTAAACATACTAGTAAATTCTGGCAACTTAGCAATCTCGCTTTGCAAGTCGTCAACAACAACCAAATCGTGTGGTAAAAAACGATTAATCATCTGTGGTGTGAATTCGGGTACAAAAACAATAGGGTCAAGACCGCTTTTTTGCCAGCATGTTCTAATTCGTTGTTGATCGTCTGGTTTCAAACTTGATCCATGGCACCAAACAAGACGGCACGGTTTTTTATCAAATAATTCTTTTCGTTCAGTCAACAAACGCAACGTCCATTCAGTTTTACCCGAGTTTGAAGGTCCAGCAATAATAAATGTAGAATCGTGAGCTAGTTGCATATTGTATGGCTGCTGCATTTTCAAGCACCAAAGCGTTGCTTAACTTGCATAACCTTGGTAACCAACTTCGCAGCTAGTTTTTCTTTCCAACCAGTAGACGGATCGTGGGCAATCTCTCGTGCACCAGATTCTAATAGCTTATCAGCTTTTAACCTCTCTTGCACGTCAGAATTTTTATCATAGGCCACGTCGTGAAGCATGCACAAATTGTCAAGCCGATTAATTCCTCGTTGTCCTTTTGCTAGCCTAGCTTGCAGTTGCGTACCTGGACCACAAAACTGATATCCGCCGGGTAAATGTGCTTCAAATGGTAAATGATTAATTAACCAATTTACGACACCATAACCTTGTTGCTTTTTATTAATCTTTCTAATAGATTTCTTCTTTTTACGAATGCTCTTCTTTTTCTTTTTAAAACCTCGATCTTTCGCTGGAGACATTTTTACAACATATATTTTAGGCATAAATTTTTAAAATTGCTTATAGTATTTACAAAGCTCTCGCATAGTGCACCAATCACCAAAGAAAAAAATCAGTTTATTATTATTATTATACTTATTGGCCAGTGCTGCCAAAGCCGCCAAAGCCGCGCCGCTTGGTCGGCGGCTCAATCATCCGAATCGAATTGTCTGCTTCAGTCACATAGACTGAAGCAAGCACGGCCTGCTCCAGAACCAGTTGTGCAATACTGAGCCCGGCATAGTACTCAAAGTCTTCCGGACTGTAATTAAACAAGACTATACAGATTTCACCAGTATAGTCGGGGTCGATTACGCCACCGCCAACAAATAAGCTGTGCAGAGCCATGCTGGAACGTCCCGCTATCCTGCCATAGGTACCAGGCGGTAAGCGAATTTTGAGTCCGGTTCGCACACTCCGGGACTCGTAGGCCGGAATGGTACCATCGACGCCAGCGCAAAGATCATACCCGATCGACCCGACAGTTTTTCGGGTCGGAATCGTTGCCGAATCGTATAGACGTTCAACTAAAAGCTTACGATCAGTTAGTTGTTGTTGCTGCTGCTGCTCGGGATTCATGTCGATTCTTGTAGCTGAAAGTTTAAAAAAAAGTTTTTTTTCTTGAAACATGAACGATAGCACTACATTTACGTCTACTACAAACACAAGCTTAGTCTTGAGAATCTAACTATAAAAAATATACTTTTTCAAATAATTAAACACAAAAAAGTGCTAAAATTATAATTTAAACGAATGCCGGTATCATTTATTTATTGTAAATAATGATCAATGAAAAAATTAATGATGGGTTACAGTCTTCTATAGCATGCTATTACTTTGTACAACAAAAGAGATCAGAGCATATTGTTAATTAATTAGCCAAGTGCCAGTGTCCAAAGGGTAGCGAATTAATTGAACTTGTCCAGGATCGCTTCGTATCGAAGAAGCTTAGTGCAAGTTTTCTTTGTTGCATCAAAAAAAACTTTCTGTTTTCGAGAACGAATGGACTGTATGCGCGAAAACACAAGTTGTCGCTTGTGTAAGACTCTTAAATAGTCTTGATGCTTTAAACTGCTCTGTGCGGCTTTAGAAGCAGTACTGCTCCAGCTTTGCGACCGATTGAGACTGGAACTTTAAACGATTGCTGCTTAACCAGACCGGACCGGACTGGACCGGACCGGACTGGACCGGACTCCCCGCGCCCGCCGCCGCCGCCGCCGCCGCCGCCACCACCACCACCACCACCGCCGCCACCACCACCACTGCCGCCGCCCGCCCCCACACCACCGTGGGACGTATTTGTTGACAGTGTGCTTGCATGGCTTTTGCGATAAACGCAGAGCATCAAGTCTAGCTGCTCGATTGCTCTATATTGCCAATTACTACCTCGAGATTGAAAATTGTCAATTTTTATTAACAACTGATTAATAACGCGTGCGAACCAGTCATTGTAGGCCTCGGGAGATAACAGCATGTCACTGTTTGTAATCGTCTCATCAAATGATATTGTCGCAATGTTGGTATTAAAATAGACCGAAATGATCTCTTCGCTGCTCGAGCCATCGTTGTCGTCTGCTGCTGTTTTCGGTCGAAATAGTGTCACTTTCAAGTGAAAGCAGACTCTTATTAATAAACTGGGTGAGCCAATTTTTTCCAATATTTTAAATATTGGTTCTCTTAAAGACGCAATCAACTCGCCAGGAAGTAACTCGCCAGAGCTGTTGCCTTGTTGTTCAAGAGTGGGAGTAAATTCGACAAAATTTACCCGACCACGATGAGCTGACTCGCGCAAAGCGATGGACCACCCATCTGGTGGGTTTTCGATCAGGTTTTGCAGCGATCCGGTCAGTAATCGTTGCGGTGAAAAACAAGCACCATGCGAGTGAGCATGCAGCTCGGCTTGATTACTGAACTTTTTTCTGCAGATTTGGCATTGTGCACGCGGCATTGTGTGCACCTAGCTCGACAACGAGCGTATCGAGCATAATATTAATAGATGATCCGGTTTGTCATTTGCGGCTGTAAGAAAAATGATGATTTGGTTAGTTATAGGTATAGCTGACACGTTTACTATTAGAGAAAACAATTGGTAAATAAATAAAAAAAGACAAAATGTTTGTAAAAGAATGCATCGCAACTGCGATTTGACAGCAATTGTTTACTTGTTAAGTTTAGTTATTAACAGAGATTAAAAAATCCTTGACATGGTTAAGAATATTATTCAATTCATGAGTGTTTTGAACGCCCATAATAACAAACTTTTTCGAAAAAAATATGTTACAAAAAAGCCTTGGTTTTGATGCTGATCTAACAGAAACTGCTTGTGGGAAATTTTCTGCATCGTATCCAACCAGATAATTCGAATAGTAGCCTGCATATCTTTTTAGACTAGAGAAACCGAATTTTGGCCAAAGATGACCAATAAAGCCGACATAGGTACTGCTCTGAATTTTTACTGAATCAAAATCTACACAATTAATAGTGTCGTTGATAAATCGTAAAACTGAGACTATCTGAGAATTTGATTTACAGCCATATATAGTTAGTTTTCCTGCTGGATAAAGTTGGATTTTAGCATTTGAATAAATTGTCTTTAGCATTGTTGGTCGGCTTAGGAATAGTTTGCAAAACCGGTTTCTGGTCTGTAGCTTCTGTTTGGTCTGCTTTAAATCAAATTTTTCAAACGGGTGCAGCTTCAGACTCGCAGTAACTATTAATAGGACAAGTCGCTAAAACGGAAAATAAATAATAAGAAAAGTTAAACATGACTATACTATCGTAAATTCTAATATTAAATTACAAAACCTGGTTAGCGTACAAGGAGTAGCAAAAAATGTTTTGAGCTTTTCCCTAAAAAATAATATTTCCCTAGCCAAAAATTTGATAAATATAGTGGAATAAGTTAGTTAAAACTTGGATAAAATTAGTCAAAAATTTTGTTACTCATCATCAGAGCTGCTGTACGAGTCGTCCGATGAAGACACGCTAGCTGTAGTAGCGTCCGCAGCAGCACGCTTTAAAAATGCTGTCTCCTTGGACGCTACCCTGGTTCCAGAGGCAGGTGTACTCACCAAGATCTTTGCTGGTGGAGCCTCCACCCAGTCTGTGCCATCTGCACCAGCTTCGGCAGAATTGTTTTGCTGTTTTGCACCGCTGCGTTTTCGAACTTGCTTTTTAGGCGGCGGTTCAATAGAGGCTGGCGCTGCATTCGATGTAGTCGACTTCTTCGATACGGTGGTGGTAGACCGACGCTTTGCAGGTGACTTGGCAGGTGTCACCTGGCTTGAATTCTGCAGGCTTTGTTCATTTGCTTCTTCTTGCTCACAGGTAGATGTTGGGGACGGACTCCTGCTTCTAATTGCTGACTTGGTCGCGGGTAGGTGTGCAAGCACTCCCTTGAACATGTCGAGGCGCTGCAACATGTTGTCGGAAGATTCTATGAGTGTCAGAGAGCGCACAGCGAATGTAATGCGCCAGACGAGGCAGCCTTTTGGACAATACAAGCTCGTTGCTTGCACTGTCATTTGGTAGGTACCGCTGACACCTTTGAAATCGGAAATGGACACCTCCTTCCCGTGTGGATGATCGTTGCTGATCCTGATTGTGGCACAAGGGTAAGCAGGCTTTATAGCCAGCCATTGTTGAGGCACAAACTCGAGGACGTCGTTAGCATGCTGATGAGCTGGTTTTGTTAGTCGTGCCAAGGGTCGAGCATCTTGAATCTCGTTCAACTTGACCGATAGACCTTTTTCGACTTGACTGCAAAACATTATATAAATTATGAATATAGTTTCCTAAAATTAATTGTATAAATTTAATATGGTGCTCACCGGAGAGAGTGGAAGAGTTCCTTATCGCAGCTGTCTGGATGAAATTGGACACTTACTGCGTCGCGAGAGTCGTGTCTGCAAGACGGATGATCGAGCTCTGGCCTTTCTGCGATTCCACGAAAAAGCTCCATTGGAGCCTTGGTTTGCAATATAATTGGGTACCATTTTGTACACTCGATTGATGGTTTCCACGCAATAGATCGAAACTGGCAGGACGAACCAGTCGTGGTTGTAGACTGCTCTCCAACGTAAAAAATCGGACTCGAGTCGGAGCGTACAATTGACTCCGTCTTGATGCAAGCTGCCATGTCTTACAAGCAATTGAATATAGTATTTCTTTTGCTGTAATGATTGAGCTCATGAAAAATTGACCATTTCGGGTCTTGTATTTATAGCAAGCTTTGCATGCTGTTTGTGAACTAGTAAACAAATTTAATTGTTGCGTGCTGATTAAGACATTGTTGCGTGCCAAAGGTGGCATAAGTTTCTAGGGTGGGTTGCATGATTAGGTCTAATTTTACGCAAATGTAGGTTGATATTTTATACAATAAAATTAATGAATCTTAGGCACACTAGTTATAAATTTGCAAGAGTAACACGATGGCAAGCGTTTAATAAGAAGACTGCTGGTTGCTGCTTCATTAGATTGGTTTTGTTCTCAAGTAGAATGTAATTAAAATATTTTGCGACTTGAAAAATTAGCAATCTTGGATTTTAGAGTAAAAATAAGCTGCACGCGGTGCTATGAAATTAATTTATTGAAAGTTTTGCTTGCATGTTGGAATTTTTTAGCTCGCACGGTGACAAGAGATTGCTTGAGTAACCTATATATAGAGTGTTACTTTTCAAACAGAAAAAGGTATAGTTGTAACTCAGCTTTTGCAGTCCTATATTGAGCAGAAGCTATATAGAGTTACACTATCATGCTGCGACGCGCAGCTTGTTGGGACTATAATGACTGCCGCTGCTATAACCGCATGCAGTCAGTGCAGTTGACACACAAATGCTGTTTGGACTAAGCTAAATTACTGTGTTGAGACAGTTAAGCTGGACCACGGCTAAATCACTATTGATACGGTTAATTGCTACTAGACCCATGGCTAAATCACTGTACGTTGAGACGGTTAAGCTGGACCACGACTAAATCGCTGTACATTGAGACGGTGGTTAAGCTGGACCATGGTTATAAAACTGGACGGGTGGTTAAGCTGGACGACTACAGCTAAAATTACTGTTGAGTCAGTTATGCTAGACCACAGCAGCCAAATCACAGTTGAGGTAAAGCTGACCATAGCTAATTCTCACTGTTGAGACGGGTGCTGCTGCTTGGCTCACAGCTAAATAACTGGACAGTTAAGCTAATCGGCTACAGCTAAATCCCTGTTGAGACAGTTGCCTGGACCACAGCTAAAATCACTGTTGAGGCAGTTAAGTCTGGACAACAGCTAAAATTACTGTTGAGACAGTTTAGCCTTGACTATAGCTAAATCATCGTTGAGGTAGTTAAGCCTGGACTATAGCTAAATCACTGTTGATGCAGTTTTAAGCTAGACCACAGCTAAATCATACTGCTGAGGCAAAAAAGCCGGACCACGGCTAAAAACTGTTGAGGCAAAAGCTGGACCACAGCTAAATCATACTGTTGAGGCAAAAGCTGGACCACAGCTAAATCATACTGTTGAGGCAAAAGCCAGACCATGGCTAAAGAAACGTATGAAAAAAAAATTATTTGCATGGATTAATAATTTTTGTTTAATGATGACTGTACAAGATATTGACTTTATATTGAATTAAATAATTTCAATAAATGGCGAATAAAATTGAAAGAATTTTTTAGAATAATGAATTTATAGAGATTATATTATTGATTACAGACTTGTTTGATATATACTAAAAGAGCAATTACTTGGACACATTGCTGGCAAAATTTTATGAAGAGTTAGAAAAAATGTCTTTTTAAGATAGGTCCCAATATTCAAATACTTGAGTTGTATTACAGGTCTTTGGTAATTCTACTTGGTAGAAGCCTGTGCTCATTTGAGAGACTTTTACAGACTTGATGTCCTTCTGTACAATAATTGGCGAGTTTAGCAGCGGTTGAACTTGGGTAGAAATAGCAATTGATGATGATGGTGTTTCAGTTGCTGTCGTTGGTTTGGTACTTGTAGGCTTACTGCAAGTTTGCTTTGTTGGGTCATTGTAGCTGGTTGGTGATGGTGGTGGTGGTGCATACTGCAGTTGGTCAGTTGGTCGTGGGTTCGATTGCTGCCTAATTGACTGAATAACATCAGTTCTTGTGTAAATGCGATCTAGCTCAGTTGTCTGTCTCTCGACATGAATCGAGGTTACTCTGGCGAGAGATGTAGAATATGATGCTCTTGCAGCAGAATTGGATGTGGTGGTGTCGTGGCAAATGCGTTTGCACTGATCTGGAGGTGGCCGCGTGAAGAAACCATTCTTGAATGCTATAATAATGGATAAGATGAGGGAAATTTGGTATAGGTGCATGTATACAATGTATATAGAAACTGAACTAGCAGAGAATCAGTCTAAACAGAAACCGAACTAGCAGACAATCAATCTAGAAATTCTGAACTAGCAGAGTATTAGTCTAAACAGAAACCGAACTAGCAGAAAATCAATCTAGAGACTGAACAAACAGAGGATCGGTCTAAACAGAAACCGAACTAACAATCAATCTAGAAACTAAACTATAGCGAACAGTCAATCTAAAAAAGAAAACTGAACTAGAGTAGGTGATTATCTTACCTTGTTTAACATAGCGCTCGGCCAATTCCTGCTGACGTGATCGCTTCATTTCACTTAAGATGTAAGTATAGTTGAACAAGTAGTATAATGTAAACTTGGTTTAAGTTATTTAATATTTTCTGTGTCAGTGTGTTCGTATATATATATAGTATAAAGAAGAAGCATGTTGACGCAGTTGTTGACATAGTATCTGTAAACCATCTGCTCAAGTTGGTGCAAAAATTCTATAGGCACTCAAGAATAGATCATTTACTATCTTTCTTCAAAAGGGTGATAATATTCACAAGTTTTCAATATTTCAAAAACACTTGAAATGTGTGAATAGCTTTGGAGTAAATTTGTCTTGAATGGAATCCTTTGAAGTGTGTTTGTGTCACCATTGCTAGAATCGGTTACTTGTATTTTGGACAGGTGGATATGCAATTCGTCTGAATAATCACGTTGCGTAAAAGATATTTAGCGTGCACTTGGAATTTCAGACTGCGTGCACATGGAATTTCAGACTGCGTGCACATGAAATTTCGGACTCTGCCATTTTTTTGGGCCTGTACTTACTATGTATTTCGCCATAAGGAAATCGGCTTTGTGTCAAAAAAACGTATACTACTCATGTCGAACATAAAAGAGCCACTATGTCAAACATAAAAGAGCCACCATGTCAAACATAGAAGAGCCACTATGTCAAACATAAAAGAGCCACCATGTCAAACATTCAAGATATCCAATTTCAAATGTAAAGGTATAAAGCGCCATGCCAATTTAAAGGAGCCACTATAAAGCTAAGGAAATTGTCGCTCTAGCTACTTATTGTCTGGTGGATGGTTGCTATTTGGGGATGCTATCTATCTTGGGGATGCTTGCTATTTGGAGGATGCTTGCTTTCTGGGGGATGCTTGCTATCTGGGGAATGCTTGCTATCTGGGGAATGCTTGCTATCTGGGGGATGCTTGCTATCTGGGGATGTTTGCTATCTGGGGGATGCTTGCTATCTGGTGGATGCTTGCTATCTGAGGGATGCTTGCTATCTGAGTGATGCTTGCTATCTGGGGGATGCTTGCTATCTGGGGTATGCTTGCTATCTGAGGGATGCTTGCTATCTTGGGGTATGCTTGCTATCTGAGGGATGCTTGCTATCTTGGGGATGCTTGCTATCTGGGGGATGCTTGCTATCTGCGGAATGCTTGCTATCTTGGGGATGCTTGCTATCTGGGGGATGTTTGCTATCTGGGGGATGCTTGCTATCTGGGGGATGCTTGCTATCTGGGGATGCTTGCTATCTGGAGGATGCTTGCTATCTTGGGGATGCTTGCTATCTGGGAAATGCTTGCTATCTGGGAGAATGCTTGCTATCTGGAGGATGCTTGCTATCTGGGGGATGCTTGTGGTCTTGGGAAGATTTCTTATTGCAATTCACTTCATTTGAGCAGTTTGTCTGTTGTCTTTGTGAAGGATTTTTTGGCTGTCTTTTTGTTAATTGTAGAGAACAGAGATTCTATCCAGATGTCCCCCATCGGGGGGCGAAGATTGCTAGTCCAATATACTAAAAATGGTCTGTCGGTATGTGTGTGTGTGTATGTGTGTGTGTGTGTGATTGATTTTAGCAAAAACGGCTCAACCGATTTTCTTCGAACTTGCACTGTTCGATCAGAAATTTTCCCGTGACAGTACATGCATCGTGGCTAAGAAATTGCTTGATGCTAAAGGGATTAAATATTCGAAAAACATGCTTTTTTGCAAAGGTCAAGCAGCTCTTTCGACTTGAAATGCATCGTAAGAATGCTAGCAGAAAAACTGACTGGTTGAATTCTGATTCTGAAATAGATTGCATCACAATACACTTTATTTATCGTCTGTGTACTGGCTGAATTTGACACTCAATTGAATTGCGTCACAGCTTTGAGTGTGAAAGCATAGCGCAGTACTGAATTTATATTACGTAACCATATTGTAAACTTTCATAGACACTGGTACTGACTTGCCTAAGAAATTGATTATGTCATAACTGCTTCGTGAGACTTTTTACTCTACCTGACTTGGTGTGAGTGTTGAATTATATAAGTGGTACAACATCACTGATAACTTCGATGAGAGCTAGCCTAGAGCTGAACAGACCAGACTGCTAATGCAGCGACCTAGGTTCGAATCTAAGTAGTTTAAAAGTAGTAGTGTAAAATTTTTTATTAAAAGGTTTTATTAAAGGACTAAATAAAAACACTTAAATTACTGCACTCGATAAGCCAAGGATTATTGCTATTAATAAACCAAGGACTACTGCACTCGATAAACCAAGGACTATTGCTCTTGGCAAACCAAAGATTACTGCACTTGATTAATCAAGGATTATTGCTATTAATAAACCAAGGATTACGGCACTTGGAAAACCAAGGATTACTGCACTCGATAAACCAAGGACTATTGCTCTTGGCAAACCAAGGATTACTGCACTCAAGAAGCCAAGAATTATTGCACTTGGAAAACCAAGGATTAATGCACTCGATAAACCAAGGACTATTGCTCTTGGCAAACCAAGGATTACTGCACTCAAGAAGCCAAGGATTATTGCTATTAATAAACCAAGGATTACTGCACTTGGAAAACCAAGGATTACTGCACTCGATAAACCAAGGACTATTGCTCTTGGCAAACCAAGGATTACTGCACTCAAGAAGCCAAGGATTATTGCACTTGGAAAACCAAGGATTACTGCACTCGATAAACCAAGGACTATTGCACTTGATAGGCCAAAGATTACTGCGCTTGATAAACCAAGGATTATTGCACTTGATAAACCAAGGATTATTGCACTTGATAAGCCAAGGATTACTGCGCTTGATAAACCAAGGATTATTGCACTTGATAAACAAAGGATTATTGCACTTGATAAACAAAGGATTATTGCACTTGATAAACAAAGGATTATTGCACTTGATAAACCAAGGATTATTGCACTTGATAAGCCAAGGATTATTGCACTTGATAAGCCATGGATTATTGCACTTGATAGTAAAGAATGTTGCACTTGATAAGCCAAGGATTAATGCACTGGATTATTCAAGGATTATTGATATTAATAAACCAAGGACTACTGCACTCGATAAACCAAGGATTATTGCTCTTAATAAACCAAGGATTACTGCACTTGGAAAACTAAGGATTACTGCACTCGATAAACCAAAGACTATTGCACTTGATAAACCAAGGATTATTGCACTTGATAGGCCAAGGATTACTGCACTTGATAAACCAAGGATTATTGCACTTGATAGGCCAAAGATTACTGCGCTTGATAAACCAAGGATTATTGCACTTGATAAGCCAAGGATTATTGCACTTGATAAACCAAGGATTATTGCAGTTGATAAGCCAAGGATTATTGCATCTGATAAACCAAAGATTATTGCACTTGATAAACCAAGGATTATTGCACTTGATAAACCAAGGATTATTGCACTTGATAGGCCAAAGATTACTGCGCTTGATAAACCAAGGATTATTGCACTTGATAAACCAAGGATTATTGCAGTTGATAAGCCAAGGATTATTGCATCTGATAAACCAAGGATTATTGCAGTTGATAAGCCAAGGATTATTGCATCTGATAAACCAAGGATTATTGCACTTGATAAACCAAGGATTATTGCACTTGATAAACCAAGGATTATTGCACTTGATAAACCAAGGATTATTGCTCTTGGCAAACCAAGGATTACTGCACTCGATAAGCCAAGGATTATTGCTCTTAATAAACCAAGGATTACTGCACTTGGAAAACTAAGGATTACTGCACTCGATAAACTAAGGATTATTGCTCTTGGCAAACCAAGGATTATTGCACTTGATAGGCCAAGGATTACTGCACTTGATAAACCAAGGATTATTGCACTTGATAAACCAAGGATTATTGCACTTGATAAGCCAAGGATTATTGCACTTGATAGGCCAAGGATTACTGCGCTTGATAAACCAAGGACTATTGCACTTGATAAACCAAGGATTATTGCAGTTGATAAGCCAAGGATTATTGCACTTGATAAACCAAGGATTATTGCACTTGATAAACCAAGGATTATTGCACTTGATAAACCAAGGATTATTGCACTTGATAGGCCAAGGATTACTGCACTTGATAAACCAAGGATTATTGCACTTGATAGGCCAAAGATTACTGCGCTTGATAAACCAAGGATTATTGCAGTTGATAAGCCAAGGATTATTGCACTTGATAAACCAAGGATTATTTCACTTGATAAACCAAGGATTATTGCACTTGATAAACAAATATTGCACTTGATAAACCAAGGATTATTGCACCTGATAAGCCAAGGATTACTGCGCTAGATAAACCAAGGATTATTGCACTTGATAAACCAAGGATTATTGCACTTAATAAACCAAGGATTATTGCACTTGATAAGCCAAGGATTATTGCACTTGATAAACAAAGGATTATTGCACTTGATAAACCAAGGATTATTGCACTTGATAAGCCAAAGATTACTGCACTTGATAAACCAAGGATTATTGCACTTGATAAACCAAGGATTATTGCACTTGATTAATCAAGGATTATTGCTATTAATAAACCAAGGATTATTGCACTAGCTGAGAAGCTGATTACTGCGCTGTCTAAAAAAGAGATTATTGCGCTCGCTGAGACGTGGATTGTTGCACAACCTGAGAAAGCGATTATTGCATTAGCGGAAGTAACATTTGCACTAGCTACTTGCTGTCTCGTGGATGCTTGCTCTCGAGGGGGATACTTGCTATTTGGGAGAGGGGGTACTGGCTACATGCATGGGATTCTTTCTATCCAGGGATGCTTGCTATTCAGGGATTCTTGCTATCTGCAGGATGCTTGCTATTTAGGGATTCTTGCTATCTGCAGGATGCTTGCTATCTGGGTGGATGCTTCTATAATATCTGGGGGGTGCTTGCTATCTGCAGAATGCTTCTATAATATCTGGGGGTGCTTGCTATCTGCAGAATGCTTCTATAATATCTGGGGGGGTGCTTGCTATCTGCAGGATGCTTCTATAATATCTGGGGTGCTTGATATCTGCAGAATGCTTCTATAATATCTGGGGGGTGCTTGCTATCTGCAGAATGCTTCTATAATATCTGGGGGTGCTTGCTATCTGCAGAATGCTTCTATAATATCTGGGGGGTGCTTGCTATCTGCAGGATGCTTCTATAATATCTGGGGTGCTTGATATCTGCAGAATGCTTGCTATCTGAGTGGATGCTTGCTATCTGGGTGGATGCTTCTATAATATCTGGGGGGTGCTTGCTATCTGCAGGATGCTTCTATAATATCTGGGGTGCTTGATATCTGCAGAATGCTTGCTATCTGAGTGGATGCTTGCTATCTGGGTGGATGCTTCTATAATATCTGGGGGGTGCTTGCTAATCTGCAGATGCCCGCTTTTTGTTGCCATCACTCTTAAAAAAACTTACTTGTATGAATATGATTTCATATTTCTAGGCTTTATACAAGAGTAACATATGTCTTTAGTAAGAAGAATATGAAAAGGAGCTGGCTTTTTGTCATATGCCTACATTATTGTTTAAAATGTCTCTAAAATGTTCAAAAAAGTTACTTTATTCTTTAAAAAACTGGTTTTTAACACTAGAATTTCATTTTAGTTGGATCTCAAGATAATTTACTACCATGTTGTAAACTAAAATTACCTATTACTTAATCACGTTTTGTTGCATCGAAAACTGATGTCAGTTTATTAATACTATTAATTTTATGAAAATTTACTTATTATATTCTTTGGACAATAAGTTGTAGTCAATTTAAATGTAGTGTCCGATTTTGTCTCTTAGAGATTGCCACAATTGTTAGAGTCGTAAACAAAAGGACATACTGATTTGCTGTTATACTGCGAAACATGAAGATGTGTAGGTATTTATATATTAATAAATTGTCGTTAAAATACATATCTTATTAACATTCGATTTATACATTCAAATTCTTAGTTCGCACGTTTTAGTACAAGTTCAAGAGACTTTAATTATAGGTGGACTCTATTACCAATGACAAAAACAATCTTTATGTTACACTGCGGTCTGCATATGGTTATTTATTTGGAATGCCACTGAGTACTCTGCATTATTAATTATCAATCAAAGGTTCAAAAAACATTTGAAGACTGCTTAAAAGCACTGAGTTTTTTGTGTCTGTCTGCAACTGATGTAGCAGTTGATTCCTCCAAGACAGTAGGAAGGAGACGCGCAACTATTTCCCCATCTTATAATCCATTAACCAAATTATAGACAGTGAAATTCGATACGGACTAGAAGATTAATCGAATGCAGCAGTTCGTAAGTAATACTGAAAGAAGAACGCGTACTGTCAATTTGAATTCTAACGGCTAATTTATTTTTTCAGGTCAGTATATATAATTGATTGCTGGCCAAACCTTATCGACAAATCATCAGCAAACACTAAATTAAGCCATTTTTTTCTCGCAGTGCAAGTAGAACACAAAACTAACGTGTGCAGCATGTATTCGCACGCCAAAACCAGGGGGGGGCTGCGGACCCCCTTGCTTCGCCTGATTCTCCTATTTAGGGCGAAAGTTCCCATTGGCTAGCTGGCACAATTGGCCGGCACAGCGGCTTGGTTCCCCCACTCGTCATTCTTTTCTATTTTCCCCTCTCTCCCTCTTCCACTCCCCCATTCCAACCGACCCTTCACTTCCCTCTGTCTGTCTTTGGCTTCACCTCGTTCTATTTCGCCAGCGAAGGAGGAAGAGTGCAGTAGCGGCTCCCCATCGCCCCGGCAGCGACCGCTTCGGCAGCCGAACGCGTCCAGGCTTCAACCCCCAGCCAAGCCAAGCTTCTAAAAGCAATATTGCTGCCACTTCCTTGGCGCTATTTTTCTTCTTTAAAAACTCTCTCTCTCTCTTTCTCTCTCTCTCACCCTTCCATTCCCTGCCAAACTGCCTTCTCCCCCCATTACAGCCAGTTGCTCTCGCCTAACCCCAAGCAGCCCTCCCACCCGAAAAGACGGAGCAATTTACCCCCGCTCAAACAGACCGCCAGTAGTGATCAAGAATTGCATAAGCTACACTTGAGCTTGAGTTGCTGCCATAGACTACTAGTTAGCTCACGTGCTCAGGCCTGCATAGCAACACCGCACTGCACCACTCCAGCGGCATCGAAGCCAATCCTTCACGGCCTCGGCTGCTGCTGAAGCCGGCGACGGCGCCATCATGTCGGAAATTCGGCGAACCATCCAGCAGAGGCTCGTGTCGCCGCTGCTGTCTCAGCACCAACAGCAGCAACAGCAGCAGCACAAGACTCTTACCGTGAAGGTTGTGCTGCTCGATGACACCGTGAATTCCTTTCAGGTGCCGGTGAGTAGCCTGAACTCCTTCTAGCTAAGTAGGGCCGAGTAGAATTACTCAAATCAAACGGGAAGTTCCTCAGAAAATTTGAAGCAGAAAGAAGAAAATTAGAAAAAGGAACAGTTTTGCTCAGCAAAAGCGAGTAAGAAAGCTCGAGAGAAGATTTCCCGCGGAGACCCAGAAGATGCCAAATGTCATGCGCGCGGCTGCTCACTAAAGCAAACTCGGCTCGCAGGCCCACGGCAGCAAACAAATTAGTTTCCACTTTGACGAAGCCAATTTCCTGGTAGCCACAATCGCGCAACAGAGAGCGAGGAGTTCGTGCTCAACCGCTGATTCTGTTGGCTTTTGCCAGCTACTTCCTTTGTAGTGGAAAAGCAGCAATTTGGGGTCCCGGTGCAAGAAAACGATTGAAGCCAAATCAAACAGAGCAGGGCAAAGAGGAAAGATTGGCGATATAAACTGCCTGTCTGCTTTGAGTCCGGATGCCAAAACATAGATGTCATACAGTAGCTCTCATAGATCTCAGACAGTAGCTCTCATAGATCTTAGACAGTAGATCTCATAGATCTCAGACAGTAGCTCTCATAGATCTCAGACAGTAGATCTCATAGATCTCAGACAGTAGCTCTCATAGATCTCAGACAGTAGATCTCATAGATCTCAGACAGTAGATCTCATAGATGTCATACAGTAGCTCTCATAGATCTCAGACAGTAGCTCTCATAGATCTCAGACAGTAGCTCTCATAGATCTTAGACAGTAGATCTCATAGATCTCAGACAGTAGCTCTCATAGATCTCAGACAGTAGATCTCATAGATCTCAGACAGTAGATCTCATAGATGTCATACAGTAGCTCTCATAGATCTCAGACAGTAGCTCTCATAGATCTCAGACAGTAGCTCTCATAGATGTCATACAGTAGCTCTCATAGATCTCAGACAGTAGCTCTCATAGATGTCATACAGTAGCTCTCATAGATCTCAGACAGTTGATCTCCTAGACCTGAAATTTAATAGATTTCACTCTAAATCTCATAGATCTCAAATCTTCCAGATCTTAACATCTCGACGACGCCATCAATTTTGACAGTTTTTTATTAATTTTCAGAAATCTAATCGAAAATAAGGGAAGTCGGGGGTTCGAATCCGCTAGCGACTAGAAGATTATGTTGAGTCCCGCCGATCATCTGGGAGGCGGGCAGGGGGGATTCTGGCGACTCTGCGGCGCAAATTCAATTTGTTGCCGGCTCATAAACCTCCATCCACCCAACCCCTCCCTCTGAGTCTCTCCGGCTGTTCAGCAGCTCTCGGCTTTGCTTAATTCTTCTCCACTGAGCAGTGCGAGGGTAATTCAATATGGCTCTCTCCTTATTAATGAGAGGAGCGGCTGGACGGGATGCGGGAGGGAGGCTTAGGTGGGGGAGTGGAATTCTCAAGACCAGCGGTTAAAAAGGCTGCGGGGAGACACAACTGACTGAGTGTGGAAGGGCTGACAAGAACTGGCACATCTGCGGCTGAGCAGCTCCTGTCAGTGTGCTCTGTTGGCGCTGCTGGAATGCGTTTATCCTGACTTGGCGCTGACATTGATTAGCACTGATGGGTGTTAGAGATTGGTATCTGAGCCGCCTGGATGCAGGAATGGAATGGATTGCAAATCTAGCCCACAAGGATGCAGGAATAGAATGGATTGCTAATCTAGCCCACAAAGATGCAGGAATAGAATGGATTGCTAATCTATCCCACAAAGATGCAGGGATAGAATGGATTGCTAATCTATCCCACAAGGATACAGGAATACAATGGATCGCTAATCTAGCCCACAAGGATGCAGGAATAGAGTGGATTGCTAATCTAGCCCACAAGGATGCAGGAATAGAATGGATTGCTAATCTAGCCCACAAGGATGCAGGAATAGAATGTATTGCTAATCTAGCCCAAAAGGATGCAGGAATAGAATGGATTGCTAATCTAGCCCACAAAGATGCAGGTGTTGTATTTTCCGCTTCCGTCAGTGCGGACGCAGACGGGGTGTTCGTGGTTCGGGTACGGGACCACCAAGAGCTTGCCAGGTATGAAAGGCGGGAGAGCGGCGACCTTCGAGGAGTGCAGACACTTCGGGGCGGAAGTGGAGGGACTGGGAGCGTACAGACACTCGTCCAGCCCTACGGCAAGAGGGAGGTGCAGATGAGGAGGCTGCGATCAAATGGCCACTCAGCAAAAGCAGAGGTGAACAAGAATCTGAAGGCATACGGACACTTCGCATACCCGAATAAAGACGGTGATGAAAGCACAGAATTTAGAAGATGATAAATAAATGAAGAGTAACACTTTATCTTACCGGGAGGGGTCACTCACTGCGCTCATGCAGGCTGGCTTCGCCTTGTCGCTTTATTTCGTTTTGCTCTGACTTTTGCAACTAAGTAAGTAGTGGTAGAAGGAGCCGGGAGGGCGAGGGCCGTGCGCGCGCATAAATACTGGGGGAGAGCAGGGGGGGGGGCTGGGTGAAGCTGAGCCACCCAGGGCTGGGGTGGGGTAGGGGGGGGCAAAACTTATAGAGTTGAAGGGCGAGAGAGAACGAAGGGGAAGGCTAGCCAATCAGGTGCCTCCGCGGTGAGAGACACGATTGGACTGGCCCAAACGGGAGAGAAAGAAGGGGGGAAGCTAGCCAATCAGGTGCCTCCGCGGTGAGAGACATGATTGGACTGGCCCAAACGGGAGAGAAAGAAGGGGGAAAGCTAGCCAATCAGGTGCCTCCGCGGTGAGAGACATGATTGGACTGGCCTAAATGGGAGAGAAAGAAGGGGGGAAGCTAGCCAATCAGGTGCCTCCGCGGTGAGAGACATGATTGGACTGGCCCAAACGGGAGAGAAAGAAGGGGGAAAGCTAGCCAATCAGGTGCCTCCGCGGTGAGAGACATGATTGGACTGGCCCAAACGGGAGAGAAAGAAGGGGGAAAGCTAGACAATCAGGTGCCTCCGCGGTGAGAGACATGATTGGACTGGCCCAAACGGGAGAGAAAGAAGGGGGAAAGCTAGCCAATCAGGTGCCTCCGCGGAGAGAGAGACATAATTGGACTGGCCCAAACGAGAGAGAAAGACGAAAATACGTCAGCCAATAAAAATGAAAACAAGAAAAATAAAATGAATAACGACAGCTTAAGACGGAGTGGGGTGGCAGAACAGAATGAACCAGTGGCAGGGAGAGGAGAGGCGGAGAGCGCAGAGGTTGGGGCAAAGGCATTGTGAGGCGCAACTCACAACACAGGAATAGAATGGATTGCTAATCTAGCCAACGATCTCATTCCGCAGACTCGAGTCCCGGGCCAGGAGTTATTCGACGCAGTGGTTAAGAAGCTTCGACTACTAGAAATCGATTACTTTGATCTGGAGTTCCTATCCAAAGAAGGTCGGCAGGTGAGAACAGTTGTTCATATTAACAGTAGGAATACCAAGCCATTTTTCCGCCCGTCGAACTACCAAGAGGGGGGGAAAAATTCCCCCCCCCTGACAATTCTTTTTGCTGCGCCGGAACGGAGCAACGCAGGCACACGAAATTCAAGAACACGGGCTAACTTTTTGTTGCGCACCTTCTCAAACAAGAATCAAGTCGCCAGCCCTCCGGACCGTCGAGATATTCGACGATTCTGCCAGAAGGTCGGATTTTTCCCATAAGCGCTAGTGTATTCAGTACACCCCTGTGCGCCAATCAGCACTGCGCCTCAGTGCAGCCTTGCTAAGTCTCCAAATTTAATCAGCACGTCGACCACATGTGTCTGCATCAGTTCTGACTTCGTTGGTCACTAGCCTTCACCCAGGTAGAGCTTCTGGACCTTCAACAGCTGTGGCATCAGGTGACTATGGACAACCTGATGCGGATTTCTCTAGTTTCGCTGATCAAGCCTCGACAGTGGGCAAGCCTCAACTTCTGAAAACCCTCAGCTAGTCTCTCGAGCCTTCCGTCACCACCCCGACGCCGTCGGCACCTTCAACAGGTGGCACCAGGTGAGTAAGGACACCTGAGCGTGATTTTTCATCATGCTCTTAACATTTCGAAGCTCTCAAAAATTTTTAAGCACAGACATAGCTATAGTTAAGCTTTAACTCATGTTGCTGTATATTTATATTATTATTACACATACTTTTATACATACATGTTGAAGGTGCCGACGGCATCGGGGTGATGACGGAATGCTTGAATGACTAGCTGAGGATGTCCAGCAGTTGATTTTTGCCCACTGTCGAGGCTTGATCAGCGAAACTAGAGAAATTCTTATCAGGCTGTCCATAGTCACCTGGTGTAATCTGTTGAAGGAGCCGACGGCGTCGGAATGATGACGGAATGCTTGAGAGACTAGCTGAGAATGTCTGGCGGTTGATTCTTGCCCACTGTCGAGGCTTGATCGGCGAAACTAGAGAAATCCGCATCAGGGTGTCCATAGTCACCTGGTGCCACAGCTGTTGAGGGTCCAGAAGCTCTACCTGGGTGAAGGCTAGTGACCAACGAAGTCAGAACTGATGCAGACACATGTGGTCGACGTGCTGATGAAATTTGGAGACTTAGCAAGGCTGCACTGAGGCGCAGTGCTGATTGGCGCACAGGGGTGTACTGAATACACTAGCGCTTATGGGAAAAATCCGACCTTCTAGCAGAATCGTCGAATATCTCGACGGTCCGGAGGGCTGGCGACTTGATTCTTGTTTGAGAAGGTGCGCAACAAAAAGTTAGCCCGTGTTCTTGAATTTCGTGTGCCTGCGTTGCTCCGTTCCGGCGCAGCAAAAAAAATTGTCAGGGGGGGGAATTTCCCCCCCCTTGGTAGTTCTACTGTTAAAGACGTTGCCTATAATTTCAAAAGTCTCACAGGACATTCTCATCGGAAGAGTGGCTGAGACTCATTATTCCTCTCGGAACTAAAGCAATTTAGACTTGCAATTTGTGACGCACAATTTGCTGTCACTTTGATTAGTTCGCTCAATCAGAGCTAATGGCCTGCCGCAAGGTGTGGAGGCACAAGTGGCTCCCAATGCCGCCTGGCAACTCCCCGCGCCATTCCATTCGAATCAAAGAGAGCCAAGAGACTCTTAATCCGAATTCTCTCTCTCTCCCTCTCGATTCCCTCCCGCAGTGCTGGCTGGACCACTCAAAGACGCTGCCCAAGCAGTGCCCGTCTTCAACAGAGCTGGTGTTTTACTTTTCGGTCAAATTCTACCCGCCAGACCCGCACCTGCTCGAGGACGAGTTCTCCAGGTGAGAGCGGCGACTGCATGCGTGGGCCGAGTCAAGTGGATGAGTGCAAATGTTCAAGCGTTTAAAGTTTCCTTTCTCTGTATACTGTGTGCAGGTAGACTTTCCAATAATTTGAATTCAAATTACCCACCGAAAGCAAAAGCAGTCTTTGAAAAAAAAAAGGTTTTTTTCTCGTTCGCGTGTTCCGTGCAAGCCGGCTTTCTATCCGCAACTTCCCAGCTCTGCAGGCCCCGCCAGAGATATTGATCTGCAAATTTTAGCAAATCCAACTTGGATTAAAACTTCGCGCCCAGATGTTTATCCGATGTTTCGCCCGGCTTTGTACTTTTATTTTTATTCCGCCTCGGGGAAATTTTTTCCGGCTTTAGGGATTACTTTTTTTCGAAAAACGGGGGATTAACTGAAGCCCTGGGAGGCAGCGAGTCTAGAGAGAAAGTTTTTTTACTTTTTTCTGCAACTGCAAGTACAAGGAGCACATTGATGAAGTTCTCAATGGTTTTGAAACAGTGTCTGATGCACACCAGTGAGTGGTCAGTTCAAGTTGAACTGCAGTTCACCTGTTGTGATCACCTGCTGGACCTTGAAGGTCTTAAGGTTGCCAGGTTGAAGTCTACTATTTTGCAGTTCGAAGTGTGAAGTTGACATCTGCTTCTATACGCTCTACTCAAAAATTGTATTATAATTATTGATTTATGGAGGAGAATCAATCTCCAGATTAAGAAACGTTTTATCAAGCCACTGCCTTCAGCCCGAGGCGCCGCCCAGCATCTGGCGCGCACACTGTGGGAAATGTAAAATCCTTTCACAAGTCTGTTAAACAGCAACGAAGACTCGCAAAGTCAAGCTGCAGCAGGAACAGAAATTCTCATTTATGCTGGCTTGCCGGGACGAACCAAAAATTAAGGGAATAGTTTCTGGGATCTCTAGGATTTCACGTTCCCTCTTGGCCTCCCCCCCCCATGATAGCTGGGCGCGTGACGGCTGCTGCGGCCCCGGCTGAGACAGCGAAGCAGTTCCGATAGCGGGGCGAATAAAGCAGCATCAGGGCTTCATCAGAGCGCCCCCTCTCTCGCAGCCTCTCTCTCTCTCTCTCCGCCCTTTTCTGTCTCGCTCTCGATCCCTCTCGCGTGTATCGACCAGGAAGAGTTTCAGCTATTTCAGCTATCGGCCTGCAAGCTCAGGGATAGGGGGGGGGGCTGCCCTACAAGTACACTCAGCTCAAGCCACGAGGACAATTCCTCAGCCAGCCTTGGCGTACGCCCTGTTCACGCCTGAGTCTCCTTCTATTGCGCCTCGCAGCCTCTCTGTGCCAATCGATCACCATCTCGTCGTGGCCAGAGTCTTCTGCTGCTGCTTTTTCTCTCAGCTGACAGAATTGCGACATCCAGTTTCTTTATTTCTTGTTCGCCCTGCTTGCTTCTGCCTGCTCAGTTGGGTGCTCAGTCAATAATCTATGGGAAACCTCATTTTTATGCCGAGTCACCTCCCCTTTGTTTTTTAAGAAATCAGATAACCCTTTCCTCGCCTTTGCAGGTTTCTATTTTCTTTGCAAATTAAACGCGACATTGTTAACGGCCTGCTGCCCTGCTGCGATAACACTGCCGCCCTGCTAGCCTCCTACCTGGTGCAGGGTGAGCGCCCATTGTTGCTATTAAAATGAGGAGCTGGAATAGCCCGAATAGAACTGGAAAGTGTGAAGAGGGCGTCGGAAGGGGTGTTGGGCGTGGGGTTGGTGTCTAGAGGGGTGTTAGGCGGGAGGTGGGTGTCGGGAGGGTTGCTGGGTGTGAGGTGGGTGTCGAGAGGGCTGCTGGGCGGGAGGGGGTGTCAGAAGGGGTGTTGGGCGTGAGGTGGGTGTCGGGAGGGTTGCTGGGTGTGAGGTGGGTGTCGAGAGGAGTGCTGGGCGTGAGGTGGGTGTTGGGAGGGGTGCTGGGTGTGAGGTGGGTGTCGAGAGGGGTGCTGGGCGTGAGGTGGGTGTCGGGAGGGTTGCTGGGTGTGAGGTGGGTGTCGAGAGGGGTGCTGGGCGTGAGGTGGGTGTCGGGAGGGGTGCTGGGCGTGAGGTGGGTGTCGGGAGGGGCGTCATTTGAGATGGATTTTATGACGGGCGCTTTGGCGTGGGTTGTGTGCGTCGGGATGAGCGCCTGTCTTGGTGCGAGTGGCTGGACGGATGTTCCCCAATCATCCATCATCCATCTCATCAAGCAGAAAACCGATGGGTTTGCCAGCCGATTAATTGGACAGTTATCTTCGTACTCAGCATGAAATAACACTTCAAAACAGCAATTTTCAACCATTTAGTAATTGCACAATACTGTTACCATTTGGCCTAACTGGCTATGTGCGAAAATAGCGAGGCAGTGTAGAAAGCGTTTGTAAAAAATTGCCGCTAGTCATTAATCAATCTGACATTGCACTTTTTCAGTTTGTTGGTTAGGTGGGTTTATTGTGAAATATAAAATTACCCTAACAAAAATTCCTTAGCAACATTTCCTTAGGGAATTTTCAGAGTGAAAAATCGATAAAAAACAGCATATTTAGAGAAGCAGAGAAGAGCTGGTCCCTTCGATTCCATTTAAATCGCGTCAGATCAGACAGAATCATCTCGCCCTGGGAGATCAGACAAAGGGCAGTAGGGATTCTTGAAGCATCTGAAGAGATTCCAGGTTACTGGAACCCTTGAAGATCGGTGGCTCCTGAAGGATCGGGAAAGTGCAGTCACAGCAGTGCCTTAAGGATAGGGAAAGTGCAGTCACAGCAGTGCCTTAAGGATCGGGAAGGTGCTGTCACAGCAGTGCCTGAAGGATCGGGAAGGTGCAGTCACAACAGTGCCTGAAGGATCAGGAAGGTGCTGTCACAGCAGTGCCTGAAGGATCGGGAAGGTTCAGTCACATAAGTGCCTGAAGGATCGGGAAGGTGCAGTCACAGCAGTGCCTGAAGGATCGGGAAGGTGCAGTCACAACAGTGCCTGAAGGATCGGGAAGGTGCAGTCACAGCAGTGCCTGAAGGATCGGGAAGGTGCAGTCACAGCAGTGCCTGAAGGATCGGGAAGGTGCAGTCACAGCAGTGCCTGAAGGATCGGGAAAGTGCAGTCACAGAAGTGCTTGAAGGATCGGGAAGGTGCTGTCACAGCAGTGCCTGAAGGATCGGGAAGGTGCAGTCACAGCAGTGCCTGAAGGATCAGGAAGGTGCAGTCACAGCAGTGCCTGAAGGATCGGGAAGGTGCTGTCACAGCAGTGCCTGAAGGATCGGGAAGGTGCAGTCACAGCAGTGCCTGAAGGATCGGGAAAGTGCAGTCACAGAAGTGCTTGAAGGATCGGGAAGGTGCAGTCACAGCAGTGCCTGAAGGATCGGGAAAGTGCAGTCACAGCAGTGCCTGAAGGATCGGGAAGGTTCAGTCACAGAAGTGCCTGAAGGATCGGGAAAGTGCAGTCACAGCAGTGCCTGAAGGATCAGGAAGGTGCTGTCACAGCAGTGCCTGAAGGATCGGGAAGGTGCTGTCACAGCAGTGCCTGAAGGATCGGGAAGGTGCAGTCACAGAAGTGCCTGAAGGATCGGGAAGGTGCAGTCACAGCAGTGCCTGAAGGATCGGGAAGGTTCAGTCACAGAAGTGCCTGAAGGATCGGGAAGGTGCTGTCACAGCAGTGCCTGAAGGATCGGGAAGGTGCAGTCACAGCAGTGCCTGAAGGATCGGGAAGGTGCTGTCACAGCAGTGCCTGAAGGATCGGGAAGGTGTAGTCACAGCAGTGCCTGAAGGATCGGGAAGGTGCAGTCACAGCAGTGCCTGAAGGATCGGGAAGGTGCTGTCACAGCAGTGCCTGAAGGATCGGGAAGGTGCTGTCACAGCAGTGCCTGAAGGATCTTGCTGCAGTGCTCGCTAGGCCAACAAGCTGCGGCCCCCAGAAGAAGATTATACAGTTGGAGTTGGTCGTCTCCAATTTCTGGCATCGGATTCTCCGCAATCTCTCCGCAATCTGAGTCGCATTAATCTGTGGTATATGAAGTTATCGTGCCCCAACACAGTCGGGCTCGGGCGGGTGACTTATGATTTATGAGCAGCACAGCGGGCAGGATTAAGCTTTGTTTTACTCTCGAAATGAGCAAAACTTCACCAATATAGCCTGCAATAGCGGGATGGCTTGAGCTGCCGAGCTTCTGCTGCTCTTCGAAAAAGTCGATAAAAAGTCCGAAATCAACTTTCTGCTCGATTTTATTGCCGCGATTGGCAGCCGGGTTCTCTGGTAGAAAATACGAGTATAGACGGGTTAGAAGGGCTGGCTGAAGGGCGAGAGGCAAGAGAAATAAGACACCCTACCCTACAGGACTAGAGATTATCGTAAGCAGGACCTACTGAAGGGTTGCAGGACACCCTAAAGGACAGCAGTAACAATTAGCAGAGCAGCCTCTGAAGGAGAAAAGAGAAAGGTAGAAGGAGCCACATAACGACACGAGAGAGAAGTGTAGTGGACCCCTGAAGGATACGGGAGAGAAGGGTAGTGGACCCCTGAAGGATACGAGAGAGAGAAGAGTAGTGGACCCTTGAAAGACACGAGAGAGAAGGCTAGTGGACCCCTGAAGGACACGGGAGAGAAGGGTAGTGGACCCCTGAAGGATACGAGAGAGAGAAGAGTAGTGGACCCTTGAAAGACACGAGAGAGAAGGCTAGTGGACCCCTGAAGGACACGGGAGAGAAGGGTAGTGGACCCCTGAAGGATACGAGAGAGAGAAGAGTAGTGGACCCTTGAAAGACACGAGAGAGAAGGCTAGTGGACCCCTGAAGGACACGGGAGAGAAGGGTAGTGGACCCCTGAAGGATACGAGAGAGAGAAGAGTAGTGGACCCTTGAAAGACACGAGAGAGAAGGCTAGTGGACCCCTGAGGGACACGGGAGAGAAGGGTAGTGGACCCCTGAAGGACACGGGAGAGAAGGCTAGTGGACCCCTGAAGGATACGAGAGAGAGAAGAGTAGTGGACCCTTGAAAGACACGAGAGAGAAGGCTAGTGGACCCCTGAGGACACGGGAGAGAAGGGTAGTGGACCCCTGAAGGACACGGGAGAGAAGGCTAGTGGACCCTGAAGGACACGGAGAGAAGGGTAGTGGACCCCTGAAGGACACGGAGAGAAGGCTAGTGGACCCCTGAAGGACACGGGAGAGAAGGCTAGTGGACCCCTGAAGGACACGGGAGAGAAGGGTAGTGGACCCTGAAGGACACGAGAGAGAAGGGTAGTGGACCCCTGAAAGACACGAGAGAGAAGGTTAGTGGACCCCTGAAAGACACGAGAGAGAAGGGTAGTGGACCCCTGAAGGACACGGGAGAGAAGGGTAGTGTACCCCTGAAGGACACGAGAGAGAAGAGTAGTGGACCCTTGAAAGACACGAGAGAAAAGGGTAGTGGACCCCTGAAGGACACGAGAGAGAAGGGTAGTAAACCCCCCTGAAGGACACGAGAGAGAAGGGTAGTAAACCCCCCTGAAGGACACGAGAGAGAAGGGTAGTGGACACGAGAGAGAAGGCTAGTGGACCCCTGAAGGACACGGGAGAGAAGGGTAGTGGACCCCTGAAGGACACGGGAGAGAAGGCTAGTGGACCCCTGAAGGACACGGGAGAGAAGGCTAGTGGACCCCTGAAGGACACGGGAGAGAAGGCTAGTGGACCCCTGAAGGACACGGGAGAGAAGGCTATCAGAATGATATCTGAATGATACCTTATGATATCTGATATCGGCAACAGAATAAAAATAAATATCCGTGATTAAAACACAAGAGACGTCATCACACAGGAATTATTTCTGTTCAGTAAAGACAAAGCCGAAAAAAATTAAAAGACAGAAAGGTTCTCCCAAGCCAGTCCATCCCTGTGTCGAGCTACCATGCAGTTATTCTCCCAGTCATTGACAATTCTCCACTTTGTTAGTTAGGAACAAGTATATTGGCTTGGGGTCAGGTTCGTTCTGGAATCCCCATAAATGCGATCCTAATGCATCCCTAACCGAGTGATAGGGAGGGCAGCAGATAAGGCAGCTGCGGCTTGATTCCTGGCCAGGGCCGCAGCAAGTGAACACCGGAGGTCTCTCTGCTTACCCGCAAATATCTGGCCGCAGGACGACTATTGCTAATTGCCCCCCAGAGTTCCAGCTCGAGTGGAAAATGCAATTTCTGCCGCTAAGAGCAGAAATACAGAGTGGAAAGGAGAATGAGAAAGTCCAGCAGGAGAGCACTTCAACCAGCGGCGCGTCCTTGATTTCCCTCTTCAAAACCCTTGTGCGGCTGACTATACGCGCAATGCAGACAGCGGAGAAACTGTCAGAACGAATCGAAATCATCGCCCTCACGATTGCCGTGTCGTGTTCCGATGTTGAATTTCTTCTTATCAGCCAAGCAAAGGAGTTATAAGTCTTATAAGAATATAAGCCGAAATGTTTTATCGACCAAAGCTTTCCCTTTTTTCACTTTCCATCGTGATTAGCTTTTTTGCTAGAGCTGGTTCACTGGATGAGCGGCTCTCTGATTGAAGTGCTGCTGATTGACGACAGCTAGGCTTCATGTGTGGCTTTGCAATTGTTGGCCTTCTTTGCAGACTTCCATTTATAATCCTTCTCTATTGCTCTAATTACATCTTGCCAAACCCGTCTCATTCACCGCAACCACCCCAAAAAATCAGCTCACGTCACGCCTCCATTCTCCAAAGACCAAAGCCCCGTCTCCACCCATCTACCCCGACACCCACCTCACGCCTCGCACCCATCCACCCCGACACCCACCTCACGCCTCGCACCAATCCACCCCGACACCCATCTCACGCCTCGCACCTATCCACCTGACACCCATCTCACGCCCCGCCTCCACTCACCCCTCCGGCACCCACCTCACGCCCCGCCTCCACCCACCCCTCCGGCACCCACCTCACGCCCCGCCTCCACCCACCCTCCGGCACCCACCTCACGCCCCGCCTCCACCCACCCCTCCGGCACCCACCTCACGCCCCGCCTCCACCCACCCCTTTGACGAGGACATCAGCATTTTTAGAAAGATAAATAATAAATTTCTTTTTATAGCGGAGATCGGCGACTTCCTCGAAGAAGAATACCTGGACACACTCTATCTGACGCGGCTGAAGGTACTGCCAAGTCCCGTTAGCGAGGAACTACTAAAAAAAGTGATGGAATACCACAAAGCTCACGTGTAAGCTTCTCACAAAAAGTGGTATAAAATTTCTTCTCAGGCAGACTCTTGGGCAGATTCCTAAACATAAGCTGGCCATTTCAAAAAGCAATAAATATTAAACTTCATCACTTACCAGCGGCCTGACACCAGAAGACGCCGAGTACAGCCTGCTGGACACCGTGAGAAAGGTGGACCTGTACGGCATCAGGCTTCACCCTGCTCGGGTAAGAACTGCTGTCTACCAATTCTATAAGTAGCCTACATATTCCTGTCAAGCAATATATTTTCAGTAATGACTACTACTATCCCTACACTACAGGACAGAGACAGCCTGCCCCTGAGCCTGGCCGTGGCTCACACAGGTGTGCTAGTATTCCAAGGCACTGTGCGCATCAATTGTTTCAATTGGGCCAAAGTTCGTAAGCTCAGCTTTAAAAGGAAGAAGTTTCTGGTGAAATTGCATCCGGAGACAAATGTAAGAAACATACTCAAAATGTGCTCATGTTTATCAATCAGCTGTAGTGACTCAAGGTCTGTGGCTGTTGGGAAGGATTAGGAAAGTGAATATGAAGTGATCTGCAATGTACATTAGATAAAGAGGGTAGGAAAGTGAAGACGTACATCTGCAATGTACATTAGATAAAGAGGGTAGAAAAGTGAAGACGTACATCTGCAATGTACATTCGATAAAGAGGGTAGGAAAGTGAAGATATACATCTGCAATGTACATTAGATAAAGAGGGTAGAAAAGTGAAGATGCACATCTGCAATGCACATTAGATAGAGGGTAGGAAAGTGAAGATGAACAGCAGCATTGCACTGGGACAGTTCTGTGTTTATAGAGGCCAGTTTTACTCCTAAATGCGAATATGAACACACACTGTAACGAAGGTGCAGAATGGGAAGTAAATATTGCAGCATTTCTCTTTTCTCTTCTTCCCATATCCCTCTGAAAATTGGAACTGCCACTCTGGCTGCGTGAATTTGAAAAGTAATTTTAGCTCCCGCATTGCCGCTGACCATGGCCATGCTGCCCCATAAGCTGGGGGATCTAATAATCTACCCGGATTTGGGAGCAGAAAAGTTTTCCCACTGACTCCGCCTCACACCCTCATCTCCTGTCTAGTAACTCTCTGAGCTCTCCCACTCAGGCGAAGCAATTTTGTTCAGCGCAGCATTTCGAAACTTTGTTGGCTTAAAAAAGTGATGACGGAGACTGAAGCTCAGCTCGGAGCGTGCAATATTGAGAGTATGCACTTTGAACTAGATCTTGTGAATTGTAGATCTTGTGAATTGTATATCTTGTGAATCGTGAATCCTGTGAACCATAAATCTTGTGAATTGTAGATCTTGTGAATTGTAGATCGTGTGAATCGTAGATCTTGTGAATCGTAGATCTTGTGAACTGTTTTCGGGTGGAAACCTGAACATGTTGCTGAGTTAGTTTAGTTAGTTTTTTTAATCTCCCAGGAGCAGGAAAAACATTTGTTTTTCTTAGAAAGCACAGCTCATCAAATGGGATTTAATCCACCGGACAATCTTGGGTTTATTGTGAATTTTTCTGTCAAATAACTTTGCCAAAATAGGCAAAAAACTTGGCTCCCTCATCCAACTGTCACCGCCTTCTCCCATCTTAGCCTTTGAGTCCCATCTCGCACTTGTATAGAATTGGAGGCGATTCAATCAACAGAACCGGCTCTTGTTGGGACGCGGCACTCGGCCGGAATTAACAGGACGGACGCGGATTGATACAATCGATATCGATGATTTTGTTCTCCCTCACTTCCCTGTCAGGGAGCAATTTCTGCAACTCAGCCTAAAAGTAAAGCGCTATCTCTGTGAAATACTCACACATTTCCAGGCCTGTGACAAGGAGTACCTGGCATCCATGCCGCATTACATCCGGGATTTTGTAAGGCCCCCCCGCAAATCTACTGAAAAATCCTCTGTCTTGCAGTCTGGCCTGCAGCAGCGCGAAAATAGATCTATTCTATGACTTTTTTAACACGCCAAGTAGTGACAGCTGGAGTAAATCCGATAGCTTGAGGCAAACAATTGTGTTGACCGTTTTTTTCTGCGCGCGCATCACCAAATAGCGGCCTTGTGTGTTCTAGCTGTGACTCTGTTGTCAACTGCCGCTGCGCGCCTTGGGGGCTTCTGGACACCTGCGAGTGGGGTTGGGGTGGCTCAGGGAGTGAGGAGTGGGGCTGGGGTGGCTCAGAGAATGGGGATGGAGTGGCTGAGGGAAAGGGGGTTGGGATGGCTCAGGGAGTGGGGATGGGGTGGCTCAGGGAATTCATGGGGATGGCGTGGCTCAGGGAGTGGGGATGGGATGGCTCAGGGAGTGGGGATGGATGGCTCAGGGAGTGGGGATGGGATGGCTCAGGGAGTGGGGTTGGGATGGCTCAGGGAGTGGGGATGGTGGCCCAGGGAATTCATGGGGATGTGTTGGCTCAGGTAGTGGGGATGGGATGGCTCAGGGAGTGGGGATGGGGTGGCTCAGGGAGTGGGGATGGGTGGCTCAGGGAATGGGGATGGGATGGCTCAGGAGTGGGGATGGGGTGGCTCAAAGAATGGGGATGGGGTGGCTCAGGGAATGGGGATGGGGTGGCTCAGGGAATGGGGATGGGGTGGCTCAGGGAATGGGGATGGGGTGGCTCAGGGAATGGGGATGGGTGGCTCAGGGAATGGGGATGGGGTGGCTCAGGGAATGGGGATGGGATGGCTCAGGGAGTGGGGATGGGATGGCTCAAAGTGGGGATGGGGTGGCTCAAAGAATGGGGATGGGTGGCTCAGGAGTGGGGATGGGTGGCTCAGGGAGTGGGGATGGGGTGGCTCAGGGAGTGGGGATGGGGTGGCTCAGGGAGTGGGGATGGGGTGGCTCAGGGAATGGGGATGGGGTGGCTCAGGGAGTGGGGATGGGGTGGCTCAGGGAGTGGGATGGGGGTGTGCTCAGGAGTGGGGATGGGTGGCTCAGGGAGTGGGGATGGGGTGGCTCAGGGAATGGGGATGAGGTGGCTCAGGGAGTGGAGATGGGGTGGCTCAGAAGGTGGGCATGGGGTGGCTCAAGGAAAGGGGATGAGGTGGCTCAGGGAATGGGGATGCGGTGGGTCAGCTCAGATTTTACACGTCTTTTGGTGCCTAAAGTGAAATTTTGTGGTCGTAACTTTAGGTTCGCTTGTACGAGCTATCGCGTATTTTTTTAAAATTATCTGAAACTCATGTTCTGTATCTGAGTTAAATATGCATATTTATTGCGTCAAACTTGTTAGAAATCATCGTATTCCAAACTTTCAGAAATGAAACCAGTTTGACTCATAGTTGACCTTACATGACCTCTGTGTGAACATTTTTGCAAGTTGGGCTTTTCAACGCTTTTTGCACTAATTTATGAATATAAGTGATCAATCTCGCTTCTTTCC
>NIVC01002541.1:115000-215430 GCA_002269645.1 Macrostomum lignano | reverse complement strand
CTCTCCGTGTCCTTCAGGGGTCCACTACCCTTCTCTCCGTGTCTTCAGGGTCCACAACCTTCTCTCTCGTGTCTTTCAGGGGTCCACTACCCTTCTCTCTCGTGTCCTTCAGGGTCCACTACCCTTCTCTCCCGTGTCCTTCAGGGGTCCACTAGCCTTCTCTCCCGTGTCCTCAGGGGTCCACTACCCTTCTCTTTGTGTCCTTCAGGGTCCACTACCTTCTCTCCCGTGTCCTTCAGGGGTCCACTAGCCTTCTCTCCCGTGTCCTTCAGGGGTCCACTACCCTTCTCTCCGTGTCCCTCAGGGGTCACTAGCCTTCTCTCTCGTGTCTTTCAAGGTCCACTACTCTTCTCTCTCTCGTATCCTTCAGGGGTCCACTACCCTTCTCTCCCGTGTCCTTCAGGGGTCCACTAGCCTTCTCTCGTGTCTTTCAAGGGTCCACTACTCTTCTCTCTCTCGTATCCTTCAGGGGTCCACTACCCTTCTCTCCCGTGTCCTTCAGGGGTCCACTACACTTCTCTCTCGTGTCTTTCAAGGGTCCACTACTCTTCTCTCTCTCGTATCCTTCAGGGGTCCACTACCCTTCTCTCCCGTGTCCTTCAGGGGTCCACTAGCCTTCTCTCTCGTGTCTTTCAAGGGTCCACTACTCTTCTCTCTCTCGTATCCTTCAGGGGTCCACTACCCTTCTCTCCCGTATCCTTCAGGGGTCCACTACACTTCTCTCTCGTGTCGTTATGTGGCTCCTTCTACCTTTCTCTTTTCTCCTTCAGAGGCTGCTCTGCTAATTGTTACTGCTGTCCTTTAGGGTGTCCTGCAACCCTTCAGTAGGTCCTGCTTACGATAATCTCTAGTCCTGTAGGGTAGGGTGTCTTATTTCTCTTGCCTCTCGCCCTTCAGCCAGCCCTTCTAACCCGTCTATACTCGTATTTTCTACCAGAGAACCCGGCTGCCAATCGCGGCAATAAAATCGAGCAGAAAGTTGATTTCGGACTTTTTATCGACTTTTTCGAAGAGCAGCAGAAGCTCGGCAGCTCAAGCCATCCCGCTATTGCAGGCTATATTGGTGAAGTTTTGCTCATTTCGAGAGTAAAACAAAGCTTAATCCTGCCGCTGTGCTGCTCATAAATCATAAGTCACCCGCCCGAGCCCGACTGTGTTGGGGCACGATAACTTCATATACCACAGATTAATGCGACTCAGATTGCGGAGAGATTGCGGAGAATCCGATGCCAGAAATTGGAGACGACCAACTCCAACTGTATAATCTTCTTCTGGGGGCCGCAGCTTGTTGGCCTAGCGAGCACTGCAGCAAGATCCTTCAGGCACTGCTGTGACAGCACCTTCCGATCCTTTCAGGCACTGCTGTGACAGCACCTTCCCGATCCTTCAGGCACTGCTGTGACTGCACCTTCCCGATCCTTCAGGCACTGCTGTGACTACACCTTCCCGATCCTTCAGGCACTGCTGTGACAGCACCTTCCCGATCCTTCAGGCACTGCTGTGACTGCACCTTCCCGATCCTTCAGGCACTGCTGTGACAGCACCTTCCCGATCCTTCAGGCACTTCTGTGACTGCACCTTCCCGATCCTTCAGGCACTGCTGTGACTGCACCTTCCCGATCCTTCAGGCACTTCTGTGACTGCACCTTCCCGATCCTTCAGGCACTGCTGTGACAGCACCTTCCCGATCCTTCAGGCACTGCTGTGACAGCACCTTCCTGATCCTTCAGGCACTGCTGTGACTGCACTTTCCCGATCCTTCAGGCACTTCTGTGACTGAACCTTCCCGATCCTTCAGGCACTGCTGTGACTGCACTTTCCCGATCCTTCAGGCACTGCTGTGACTGCACCTTCCCGATCCTTCAAGCACTTCTGTGACTGCACTTTCCCGATCCTTCAGGCACTGCTGTGACTGCACCTTCCCGATCCTTCAGGCACTGCTGTGACAGCACCTTCCCGATCCTTCAGGCACTGCTGTGACTGCACCTTCCTGATCCTTCAGGCACTGCTGTGACTGCACCTTCCCGATCCTTCAGGCACTGCTGTGACAGCACCTTCCCGATCCTTCAAGCACTTCTGTGACTGCACTTTCCCGATCCTTCAGGCACTGCTGTGACTGCACCTTCCCGATCCTTCAGGCACTGCTGTGACAGCACCTTCCGATCCTTCAGGCACTGCTGTGACTGCACCTTCCCGATCCTTCAGGCACTGTTGTGACTGCACCTTCCCGATCCTTCAGGCACTGCTGTGACTGCACTTTCCCGATCCTTCAGGCACTTATGTGACTGAACCTTCCCGATCCTTCAGGCACTGCTGTGACAGCACCTTCCTGATCCTTCAGGCACTGCTGTGACTGCACCTTCCCGATCCTTCAGGCACTGCTGTGACAGCACCTTCCCGATCCTTAAGGCACTGCTGTGACTGCACTTTCCCTATCCTTAAGGCACTGCTGTGACTGCACTTTCCCGATCCTTCAGGAGCCACCGATCTTCAAGGGTTCCAGTAACCTGGAATCTCTTCAGATGCTTCAAGAATCCCTACTGCCCTTTGTCTGATCTCCCAGGGCGAGATGATTCTGTCTGATCTGACGCGATTTAAATGGAATCGAAGGGACCAGCTCTTCTCTGCTTCTCTAAATATGCTGTTTTTTATCGATTTTTCACTCTGAAAATTCCCTAAGGAAATGTTGCTAAGGAATTTTTGTTAGGGTAATTTTATATTTCACAATAAACCCACCTAACCAACAAACTGAAAAAGTGCAATGTCAGATTGATTAATGACTAGCGGCAATTTTTTACAAACGCTTTCTACACTGCCTCGCTATTTTCGCACATAGCCAGTTAGGCCAAATGGTAACAGTATTGTGCAATTACTAAATGGTTGAAAATTGCTGTTTTGAAGTGTTATTTCATGCTGAGTACGAAGATAACTGTCCAATTAATCGGCTGGCAAACCCATCGGTTTTCTGCTTGATGAGATGGATGATGGATGATTGGGAACATCCGTCCAGCCACTCGCACCAAGACAGGCGCTCATCCCGACGCACACAACCCACGCCAAAGCGCCCGTCATAAAATCCATCTCAAATGACGCCCCTCCCGACACCCACCTCACGCCCAGCACCCCTCCCGACACCCACCTCACGCCCAGCACCCCTCTCGACACCCACCTCACACCCAGCAACCCTCCCGACACCCACCTCACGCCCAGCACCCCTCTCGACACCCACCTCACACCCAGCACCCCTCCCAACACCCACCTCACGCCCAGCACTCCTCTCGACACCCACCTCACACCCAGCAACCCTCCCGACACCCACCTCACGCCCAACACCCCTTCTGACACCCCTCCCGCCCAGCAGCCCTCTCGACACCCACCTCACACCCAGCAACCCTCCCGACACCCACCTCCCGCCTAACACCCTCTAGACACCAACCCCACGCCCAACACCCCTTCCGACGCCCTCTTCACACTTTCCAGTTCTATTCGGGCTATTCCAGCTCCTCATTTTAATAGCAACAATGGGCGCTCACCCTGCACCAGGTAGGAGGCTAGCAGGGCGGCAGTGTTATCGCAGCAGGGCAGCAGGCCGTTAACAATGTCGCGTTTAATTTGCAAAGAAAATAGAAACCTGCAAAGGCGAGGAAAGGGTTATCTGATTTCTTAAAAAACAAAGGGGAGGTGACTCGGCATAAAAATGAGGTTTCCCATAGATTATTGACTGAGCACCCCAACTGAGCAGGCAGAAGCAAGCAGGGCGAACAAGAAATAAAGAAACTGGATGTCGCAATTCTGTCAGCTGAGAGAAAAAGCAGCAGCAGAAGACTCTGGCCACGACGAGATGGTGATCGATTGGCACAGAGAGGCTGCGAGGCGCAATAGAAGGAGACTCAGGCGTGAACAGGGCGTACGCCAAGGCTGGCTGAGGAATTGTCCTCGTGGCTTGAGCTGAGTGTACTTGTAGGGCAGCCCCCCCCCCTATCCCTGAGCTTGCAGGCCGATAGCTGAAATAGCTGAAACTCTTCCTGGTCGATACACGCGAGAGGGATCGAGAGCGAGACAGAAAAGGGCGGAGAGAGAGAGAGAGAGGCTGCGAGAGAGGGGGCGCTCTGATGAAGCCCTGATGCTGCTTTATTCGCCCCGCTATCGGAACTGCTTCGCTGTCTCAGCCGGGGCCGCAGCAGCCGTCACGCGCCCAGCTATCATGGGGGGGGGAGGCCAAGAGGGAACGTGAAATCCTAGAGATCCCAGAAACTATTCCCTTAATTTTTGGTTCGTCCCGGCAAGCCAGCATAAATGAGAATTTCTGTTCCTGCTGCAGCTTGACTTTGCGAGTCTTCGTTGCTGTTTAACAGACTTGTGAAAGGATTTTACATTTCCCACAGTGTGCGCGCCAGATGCTGGGCGGCGCCTCGGGCTGAAGGCAGTGGCTTGATAAAACGTTTCTTAATCTGGAGATTGATTCTCCTCCATAAATCAATAATTATAATACAATTTTTGAGTAGAGCGTATAGAAGCAGATGTCAACTTCACACTTCGAACTGCAAAATAGTAGACTTCAACCTGGCAACCTTAAGACCTTCAAGGTCCAGCAGGTGATCACAACAGGTGAACTGCAGTTCAACTTGAACTGACCACTCACTGGTGTGCATCAGACACTGTTTCAAAACCATTGAGAACTTCATCAATGTGCTCCTTGTACTTGCAGTTGCAGAAAAAAGTAAAAAAACTTTCTCTCTAGACTCGCTGCCTCCCAGGGCTTCAGTTAATCCCCCCGTTTTTCGAAAAAAAGTAATCCCTAAAGCCGGAAAAAATTTCCCCGAGGCGGAATAAAAATAAAAGTACAAAGCCGGGCGAAACATCGGATAAACATCTGGGCGCGAAGTTTTAATCCAAGTTGGATTTGCTAAAATTTGCAGATCAATATCTCTGGCGGGGCCTGCAGAGCTGGGAAGTTGCGGATAGAAAGCCGGCTTGCACGGAACACGCGAACGAGAAAAAAACCTTTTTTTCAAAGACTGCTTTTGCTTTCGGTGGGTAATTTGAATTCAAATTATTGGAAAGTCTACCTGCACACAGTATACAGAGAAAGGAAACTTTAAACGCTTGAACATTTGCACTCATCCACTTGACTCGGCCCACGCATGCAGTCGCCGCTCTCACCTGGAGAACTCGTCCTCGAGCAGGTGCGGGTCTGGCGGGTAGAATTTGACCGAAAAGTAAAACACCAGCTCTGTTGAAGACGGGCACTGCTTGGGCAGCGTCTTTGAGTGGTCCAGCCAGCACTGCGGAGGGAATCGAGAGGGAGAGAGAGAGAATTCGGATTAAGAGTCTCTTGGCTCTCTTTGATTCGAATGGAATGGCGCGGGGAGTTGCCAGGCGGCATTGGGAGCCACTTGTGCCTCCACACCTTGCGGCAGGCCATTAGCTCTGATTGAGCGAACTAATCAAAGTGACAGCAAATTGTGCGTCACAAATTGCAAGTCTAAATTGCTTTAGTTCCGAGAGGAATAATGAGTCTCAGCCACTCTTCCGATGAGAATGTCCTGTGAGACTTTTGAAATTATAGGCAACGTCTTTAACAGTAGAACTACCAAGGGGGAGGGGGAAAATTCCCCCCCCCCTGACAATTTTTTTTGCTGCGCCGGAACGGAGCAACGCAGGCACACGAAATTCAAGAACACGGGCTAACTTTTTGTTGCGCACCTTCTCAAACAAGAATCAAGTCGCCAGCCCTCCGGACCGTCGAGATATTCGACGATTCTGCTAGAAGGTCGGATTTTTCGCATAAGCGCTAGTGTATTCAGTACACCCCTGTGCGCCAATCAGCACTGCGCCTCAGTGCAGCCTTGCTAAGTCTCCAAATTTCATCAGCACGTCGACCACATGTGTCTGCATCAGTTCTGACTTCGTTGGTCACTAGCCTTCACCCAGGTAGAGCTTCTGGACCCTCAACAGCTGTGGCACCAGGTGACTATGGACACCCTGATGCGGATTTCTCTAGTTTCGCCGATCAAGCCTCGACAGTGGGCAAGAATCAACCGCCAGACATTCTCAGCTAGTCTCTCAAGCATTCCGTCATCATTCCGACGCCGTCGGCTCCTTCAACAGATTACACCAGGTGACTATGGACAGCCTGATAAGAATTTCTCTAGTTTCGCTGATCAAGCCTCGACAGTGGGCAAAAATCAACTGCTGGACATCCTCAGCTAGTCATTCAAGCATTCCGTCATCACCCCGATGCCGTCGGCACCTTCAACATGTATGTATAAAAGTATGTGTAATAATAATATAAATATACAGCAACATGAGTTAAAGCTTAACTATAGCTATGTCTGTGCTTAAAAATTTTTGAGAGCTTCGAAATGTTAAGAGCATGATGAAAAATCACGCTCAGGTGTCCTTACTCACCTGGTGCCACCTGTTGAAGGTGCCGACGGCGTCGGGGTGGTGACGGAAGGCTCGAGAGACTAGCTGAGGGTTTTCAGAAGTTGAGGCTTGCCCACTGTCGAGGCTTGATCAGCGAAACTAGAGAAATCCGCATCAGGTTGTCCATAGTCACCTGATGCCACAGCTGTTGAAGGTCCAGAAGCTCTACCTGGGTGAAGGCTAGTGACCAACGAAGTCAGAACTGATGCAGACACATGTGGTCGACGTGCTGATTAAATTTGGAGACTTAGCAAGGCTGCACTGAGGCGCAGTGCTGATTGGCGCACAGGGGTGTACTGAATACACTAGCGCTTATGGGAAAAATCCGACCTTCTGGCAGAATCGTCGAATATCTCGACGGTCCGGAGGGCTGGCGACTTGATTCTTGTTTGAGAAGGTGCGCAACAAAAAGTTAGCCCGTGTTCTTGAATTTCGTGTGCCTGCGTTGCTCCGTTCCGGCGCAGCAAAAAGAATTGTCAGGGGGGGGGGAAATTTTTCCCCCCCTCTTGGTAGTTCGACGGGCGGAAAAATGGCTTGGTATTCCTACTGTTAATATGAACAACTGTTCTCACCTGCCGACCTTCTTTGGATAGGAACTCCAGATCAAAGTAATCGATTTCTAGTAGTCGAAGCTTCTTAACCACTGCGTCGAATAACTCCTGGCCCGGGACTCGAGTCTGCGGAATGAGATCGTTGGCTAGATTAGCAATCCATTCTATTCCTGTGTTGTGAGTTGCGCCTCACAATGCCTTTGCCCCAACCTCTGCGCTCTCCGCCTCTCCTCTCCCTGCCACTGGTTCATTCTGTTCTGCCACCCCACTCCGTCTTAAGCTGTCGTTATTAATTTTATTTTTCTTGTTTTCATTTTCATTGGCTGACGTATTTTCGTCTTTCTCTCTCGTTTGGGCCAGTCCAATTATGTCTCTCTCTCCGCGGAGGCACCTGATTGTCTAGCTTTCCCCTTCTTTCTCTCCCGTTTGGGCCAGTCCAATCATGTCTCTCACCGCGGAGGCACCTGATTGTCTAGCTTTCCCCCTTCTTTCTCTCCCGTTTGGGCCAGTCCAATCATGTCTCTCACCGCGGAGGCACCTGATTGGCTAGCTTTCCCCCTTCTTTCTCTCCCGTTTGGGCCAGTCCAATCATGTCTCTCACCGCGGAGGCACCTGATTGGCTAGCTTCCCCCCTTCTTTCTCTCCCATTTAGGCCAGTCCAATCATGTCTCTCACCGCGGAGGCACCTGATTGGCTAGCTTCCCCCTTCTTTCTCTCCCGTTTGGGCCAGTCCAATCATGTCTCTCACCGCGGAGGCACCTGATTGGCTAGCTTCCCCCCTTCTTTCTCTCCCGTTTGGGCCAGTCCAATCGTGTCTCTCACCGCGGAGGCACCTGATTGGCTAGCCTTCCCCTTCGTTCTCTCTCGCCCTTCAACTCTATAAGTTTTGCCCCCCCCCTACCCCACCCCAGCCCTGGGTGGCTCAGCTTCACCCAGCCCCCCCCCCCTGCTCTCCCCCAGTATTTATGCGCGCGCACGGCCCTCGCCCTCCCGGCTCCTTCTACCACTACTTACTTAGTTGCAAAAGTCAGAGCAAAACGAAATAAAGCGACAAGGCGAAGCCAGCCTGCATGAGCGCAGTGAGTGACCCCTCCCGGTAAGATAAAGTGTTACTCTTCATTTATTTATCATCTTCTAAATTCTGTGCTTTCATCACCGTCTTTATTCGGGTATGCGAAGTGTCCGTATGCCTTCAGATTCTTGTTCACCTCTGCTTTTGCTGAGTGGCCATTTGATCGCAGCCTCCTCATCTGCACCTCCCTCTTGCCGTAGGGCTGGACGAGTGTCTGTACGCTCCCAGTCCCTCCACTTCCGCCCCGAAGTGTCTGCACTCCTCGGAGGTCGCCGCTCTCCCGCCTTTCATACCTGGCAAGCTCTTGGTGGTCCCGTACCCGAACCACGAACACCCCGTCTGCGTCCGCACTGACGGAAGCGGAAAATACAACACCTGCATCTTTGTGGGCTAGATTAGCAATCCATTCTATTCCTGCATCCTTTTGGGCTAGATTAGCAATACATTCTATTCCTGCATCCTTGTGGGCTAGATTAGCAATCCATTCTATTCCTGCATCCTTGTGGGCTAGATTAGCAATCCACTCTATTCCTGCATCCTTGTGGGCTAGATTAGCGATCCATTGTATTCCTGTATCCTTGTGGGATAGATTAGCAATCCATTCTATCCCTGCATCTTTGTGGGATAGATTAGCAATCCATTCTATTCCTGCATCTTTGTGGGCTAGATTAGCAATCCATTCTATTCCTGCATCCTTGTGGGCTAGATTTGCAATCCATTCCATTCCTGCATCCAGGCGGCTCAGATACCAATCTCTAACACCCATCAGTGCTAATCAATGTCAGCGCCAAGTCAGGATAAACGCATTCCAGCAGCGCCAACAGAGCACACTGACAGGAGCTGCTCAGCCGCAGATGTGCCAGTTCTTGTCAGCCCTTCCACACTCAGTCAGTTGTGTCTCCCCGCAGCCTTTTTAACCGCTGGTCTTGAGAATTCCACTCCCCCACCTAAGCCTCCCTCCCGCATCCCGTCCAGCCGCTCCTCTCATTAATAAGGAGAGAGCCATATTGAATTACCCTCGCACTGCTCAGTGGAGAAGAATTAAGCAAAGCCGAGAGCTGCTGAACAGCCGGAGAGACTCAGAGGGAGGGGTTGGGTGGATGGAGGTTTATGAGCCGGCAACAAATTGAATTTGCGCCGCAGAGTCGCCAGAATCCCCCCTGCCCGCCTCCCAGATGATCGGCGGGACTCAACATAATCTTCTAGTCGCTAGCGGATTCGAACCCCCGACTTCCCTTATTTTCGATTAGATTTCTGCAAATTAATAAAAAACTGTCAAAATTGATGGCGTCGTCGAGATGTTAAGATCTGGAAGATTTGAGATCTATGAGATTTAGAGTGAAATCTATTAAATTTCAGGTCTAGGAGATCAACTGTCTGAGATCTATGAGAGCTACTGTATGACATCTATGAGAGCTACTGTCTGAGATCTATGAGAGCTACTGTCTGAGATCTATGAGAGCTACTGTATGACATCTATGAGATCTACTGTCTGAGATCTATGAGATCTACTGTCTGAGATCTATGAGAGCTACTGTCTGAGATCTATGAGATCTACTGTCTGAGATCTATGAGAGCTACTGTCTGAGATCTATGAGAGCTACTGTATGACATCTATGAGATCTACTGTCTGAGATCTATGAGATCTACTGTCTGAGATCTATGAGAGCTACTGTCTGAGATCTATGAGATCTACTGTCTGAGATCTATGAGAGCTACTGTCTGAGATCTATGAGAGCTACTGTATGACATCTATGAGATCTACTGTCTGAGATCTATGAGATCTACTGTCTGCAGAGATCTATGAGAGCTACTGTATGACATCTATGAGATCTACTGTCTGAGATCTATGAGATCTACTGTCTGCAGAGATCTATGAGAGCTACTGTATGACATCTATGAGATCTACTGTCTGAGATCTATTAGATCTACTGTCTGAGATCTATGAGAGCTACTGTATGACATCTATGAGATCTACTGTCTGAGATCTATGAGATCTACTGTCTGCAGAGATCTATGAGAGCTACTGTATGACATCTATGAGATCTACTGTCTGAGATCTATTAGATCTACTGTCTGAGATCTATGAGAGCTACTGTATGACATCTATGAGATCTACTGTCTGAGATCTATGAGATCTACTGTCTGCAGAGATCTATGAGAGCTACTGTATGACATCTATGAGATCTACTGTCTGACATCTATGAGATCTACTGCATTATGAGATCTATGCGAGCAACCGCACAGTAGATCAGCCATATACTTCTAGCGATCCCACAGCCGCAATTCTCAAAACTGCAGCAGGCAGAGCCCGCAGTCAGCAGACAGGCAAACGGGAGCTGCTGCAGTTCCCCCGCCTAACTGGGGGCCATAAAAATCGTCAAAATAATTTTTTCTACTCCAGCGGTCGGAAATCCGGGATCTCACTTTCATCTGAGCTATAATCTCATATACTCAACTTCCCTCTCCCTGTGCGAGTCGCTTCTCCCCTTCCCTCTCTCTCCCTCTCCCACACCTCCCTGTCGCCGCCAATTCGCTCATTTACGACTTCGCCAGGTCCGGGGGTAGCAACCAGTTCCCATGCATACTTGAACGAGAAGCCGCGAAATAATATATGAGCGACGCCAAATCCAGTTGTTGGAGGTCAAAGCGAATGTCGGATTGCAAGGGACGCTAATATTTTTGTTGCTGAGGGAGAACGGGACGGGGAGAAGGGGAGAGAGGGGGTGAAAAGTGCAAATTGGATGGCAAACAAGCTGGGAGACAGAGGGGGGGGCTACCAGCGATCTGGACACATCACTCCGTCTGAATTGTGGCTGCGCAATAGCGCTGCTCACAGGCCTCTCAAAAATCAACTATAAACCTCTCCGTGACTCACTTCGCCAACTTAACTCTTCAACTCTCTGTCCCCATGGCTGGCCAAGGGCCAATGTTTGTCTTTGATTAAAGTCAACACTGTCGGCAGCTGCCTGGGGGGTTGAGATTGGCTGCTTCAACAGATTGTTCTAGAATTATGCTGCAAATGCTTTATGGATGCTGTGGATCTGCTACCTGTCTGACTGCCTTCGTGTGGTGTTTGTCTTAGTGTCTGACTGCCTTCGTGTGGTGTTTGTCTTAGTGTCTGTCTGCCTTCGTGTGGTGTTTGTCTTAGTGTCTGACTGCCTTCGTGTGGTGTTTGTCTTAGTGTCTGTCTGCCTTCGTGTGGTGTTTGTCTTAGTGTCTGTCTGCCTTCGTGTGGTGTTTGTCTTAGTGTCTGTCTGCCTTCGTGTGGTGTTTGTCTTAGTGTCTGACTGCCTTCGTGCGGTGTTTGTCTTAGTGTCTGTCTGCCTTCGTGTGGTGTTTGTCTTAGTGTCTGACTGCCTTCGTGCGGTGTTTGTCTTAGTGTCTGACTGCCTTCGTGTGGTGTTTGTCTTAGTGTCTGACTGCCTTCGTGTGGTGTTTGTCTTAGTGTCTGACTGCCTTCGTGTCTGTCTGTCTTAGTGTCTGTCTGTCTTAGTGTCTGTCTGTCTGTCTGTCTGTCTGTCTGTCTTAGTGTCTGTCTGTCTGTCTTAGTGTCTGTCTGTCTTAGTGTCTGTCTGTCTTAGTGTCTGTCTGTCTGTCTGTCTGTCTTAGTGTCTGTCTGTCTGTCTTAGTGTCTGTCTGTCTGTCTTAGTGTCTGTCTGTCTTAGTGGGTCTGTCTGTCTTAGTGTCTGTCTGTCTTAGTGTCTGTCTGTCTTAGTGTCTGTCTGTCTTAGCGTCTGTCTGTCTGTTTTAGTGTCTGTCTGTCTTAGTGTGTCTGTCTGTCTTAGCGTCTGTCTGTCTGTTTTAGTGTCTGTCTGTCTTAGTATGTCTGTCTGTCTTAGCGTCTGTCTGTCTTAGTGTGTCTGTCTGTCTTAGTGTGTCTGTCTGTCTTAGCGTCTGTCTGTCTTAGTGTGTCTGTCTGTCTTAGTGTCTGTCTGTCTGTCTTAGTGTCTGTCTGTCTGTCTTAGTGTCTGTCTGTCTTAGTGGGTCTGTCTGTCTTAGTGTCTGTCTGTCTTAGTGTCTGTCTGTCTTAGTGTCTGTCTGTCTTAGCGTCTGTCTGTCTGTTTTAGTGTCTGTCTGTCTTAGTGTGTCTGTCTGTCTTAGCGTCTGTCTGTCTGTTTTAGTGTCTGTCTGTCTTAGTATGTCTGTCTGTCTTAGCGTCTGTCTGTCTTAGTGTGTCTGTCTGTCTTAGTGTGTCTGTCTGTCTTAGCGTCTGTCTGTCTTAGTGTGTCTGTCTGTCTTAGTGTGTCTGTCTGTCTATAGTTATGCAGCAGAGTATTCTCATATCTCAGTTTTGGCATCCGGACTCAAAGCAGACAGGCAGTTTATATCGCCAATCTTTCCTCTTTGCCCTGCTCTGTTTGATTTGGCTTCAATCGTTTTCTTGCACCGGGACCCCAAATTGCTGCTTTTCCACTACAAAGGAAGTAGCTGGCAAAAGCCAACAGAATCAGCGGTTGAGCACGAACTCCTCGCTCTCTGTTGCGCGATTGTGGCTACCAGGAAATTGGCTTCGTCAAAGTGGAAACTAATTTGTTTGCTGCCGTGGGCCTGCGAGCCGAGTTTGCTTTAGTGAGCAGCCGCGCGCATGACATTTGGCATCTTCTGGGTCTCCGCGGGAAATCTTCTCTCGAGCTTTCTTACTCGCTTTTGCTGAGCAAAACTGTTCCTTTTTCTAATTTTCTTCTTTCTGCTTCAAATTTTCTGAGGAACTTCCCGTTTGATTTGAGTAATTCTACTCGGCCCTACTTAGCTAGAAGGAGTTCAGGCTACTCACCGGCACCTGAAAGGAATTCACGGTGTCATCGAGCAGCACAACCTTCACGGTAAGAGTCTTGTGCTGCTGCTGTTGCTGCTGTTGGTGCTGAGACAGCAGCGGCGACACGAGCCTCTGCTGGATGGTTCGCCGAATTTCCGACATGATGGCGCCGTCGCCGGCTTCAGCAGCAGCCGAGGCCGTGAAGGATTGGCTTCGATGCCGCTGGAGTGGTGCAGTGCGGTGTTGCTATGCAGGCCTGAGCACGTGAGCTAACTAGTAGTCTATGGCAGCAACTCAAGCTCAAGTGTAGCTTATGCAATTCTTGATCACTACTGGCGGTCTGTTTGAGCGGGGGTAAATTGCTCCGTCTTTTCGGGTGGGAGGGCTGCTTGGGGTTAGGCGAGAGCAACTGGCTGTAATGGGGGGAGAAGGCAGTTTGGCAGGGAATGGAAGGGTGAGAGAGAGAGAAAGAGAGAGAGAGAGTTTTTAAAGAAGAAAAATAGCGCCAAGGAAGTGGCAGCAATATTGCTTTTAGAAGCTTGGCTTGGCTGGGGGTTGAAGCCTGGACGCGTTCGGCTGCCGAAGCGGTCGCTGCCGGGGCGATGGGGAGCCGCTACTGCACTCTTCCTCCTTCGCTGGCGAAATAGAACGAGGTGAAGCCAAAGACAGACAGAGGGAAGTGAAGGGTCGGTTGGAATGGGGGAGTGGAAGAGGGAGAGAGGGGAAAATAGAAAAGAATGACGAGTGGGGGGAACCAAGCCGCTGTGCCGGCCAATTGTGCCAGCTAGCCAATGGGAACTTTCGCCCTAAATAGGAGAATCAGGCGAAGCAAGGGGGTCCGCAGCCCCCCCCCTGGTTTTGGCGTGCGAATACATGCTGCACACGTTAGTTTTGTGTTCTACTTGCACTGCGAGAAAAAAATGGCTTAATTTAGTGTTTGCTGATGATTTGTCGATAAGGTTTGGCCAGCAATCAATTATATATACTGACCTGAAAAAATAAATTAGCCGTTAGAATTCAAATTGACAGTACGCGTTCTTCTTTCAGTATTACTTACGAACTGCTGCATTCGATTAATCTTCTAGTCCGTATCGAATTTCACTGTCTATAATTTGGTTAATGGATTATAAGATGGGGAAATAGTTGCGCGTCTCCTTCCTACTGTCTTGGAGGAATCAACTGCTACATCAGTTGCAGACAGACACAAAAAACTCAGTGCTTTTAAGCAGTCTTCAAATGTTTTTTGAACCTTTGATTGATAATTAATAATGCAGAGTACTCAGTGGCATTCCAAATAAATAACCATATGCAGACCGCAGTGTAACATAAAGATTGTTTTTGTCATTGGTAATAGAGTCCACCTATAATTAAAGTCTCTTGAACTTGTACTAAAACGTGCGAACTAAGAATTTGAATGTATAAATCGAATGTTAATAAGATATGTATTTTAACGACAATTTATTAATATATAAATACCTACACATCTTCATGTTTCGCAGTATAACAGCAAATCAGTATGTCCTTTTGTTTACGACTCTAACAATTGTGGCAATCTCTAAGAGACAAAATCGGACACTACATTTAAATTGACTACAACTTATTGTCCAAAGAATATAATAAGTAAATTTTCATAAAATTAATAGTATTAATAAACTGACATCAGTTTTCGATGCAACAAAACGTGATTAAGTAATAGGTAATTTTAGTTTACAACATGGTAGTAAATTATCTTGAGATCCAACTAAAATGAAATTCTAGTGTCAAAAACCAGTTTTTTAAAGAATAAAGTAACTTTTTTGAACATTTTAGAGACATTTTAAACAATAATGTAGGCATATGACAAAAAGCCAGCTCCTTTTCATATTCTTCTTACTAAAGACATATGTTACTCTTGTATAAAGCCTAGAAATATGAAATCATATTCATACAAGTAAGTTTTTTTAAGAGTGATGGCAACAAAAAGCGGGCGTCGTTAAAAATTGATCGATGGTTAATTTTCTTAATGGTGAGCTAAAGTATTTTTAGTAATAATCAAAGGCAAGACAATTAGCCACGGTCACATTCCTTCATTCTTTCCATATTTCAAGGGTAAAATCGTAGAAAATAGATAATTCAAATAGTTACCACGGCATATAAATAAAACAAATTGTAAGATTTTAAAGTTCAATTTATTTCGCCATTTTTATTCGTTCCGACTGAATGGTGAGCAAATAACTTATTCAATTTTTTTACTATTCTACTTATTAACAGTCGGTAATATCTGCGAAGCAGGTCAATTGGGTTGATATCGAGGGGTCTGTATAAAAGCTGGCAACAGACACTGGCATACTGGCATCACTGGCAGCAGTGTACTAAAACAAATATTTTTCTAATGTTCATATTTAATAAAAGTCAGGTGTCAGTTTAACTAAAAATATATATATAATTATTATTAAAATTTTAGATTTTATTGCACTTTTTAAGAACGTAATAAGCAAAATTCTAAATCATCGATTTTTTTAATTTCCACTGGCATTTTGCATTGACTTGATATGCATTTCCTATATACTAAAAATGAGTTGTCTGTATGTATGTATGTATATGGGTATGCGATTGATTTCAGAAAAATTGGCTCAACCGATTTTTTTCAAACTTGCACCATTCGATCAGAAATTTTCCTGGGACGGTACATGCATCTTGGCTAAGAAATTGCTCAATGTTAAAGGGATTAAATATTCGAAAAACATGCTTTCTTGCAAAGGTCAAGCAAAATTTTCGACTTGAAATGCATTGTAAGAATGCTAGAGAAAAAACTGACTGGCTGAATTTTAATTCTGATAAAGATTGCATCACAACAAGGTGAAAACAGTGCCACAGAAACGCACACAAGACTTGATTAAAATTGCGTAACAATATTGCTAACTTAAATTAAGACTGATACTGGCTGACTGAGAAATTGATTATGTCATAAATTTTTACTGTAAGAATTGAATTATAAGGGCCACAATTCATGTGCTCCAATTGATAAAAGATAGCCTAGATGCAAACAGACTGGACTGCTAATGTAGCGACCTGGGTTCGAATCTTGGTAGCGAAAATGATTTTTTTATTAAAACACCTTAAAAACAAAAAACTGCTAAACATAAAAGAAGCGCAATGTCAAACATACTAGAGCCACCATGTCAAACATAAAAGAGCCACCATTTCGAACAAAAAAAGAGTTACCATTAAGAACATTAAAGAGCCACCATGTCGAACATTAAAAAGCCTCCATGTCAAACATAAAACAGACACCATTAAGAACATAAAAGAGCCACCATGTCGAAACATTAAAGAGCCACCATGTCAAACATAAAACAGACACCATAAAGAACATTAAAGAGCCACCATGTCGAACAATAAAAAGCCACCATGTCAAACATAAAAGAGCCACCATTTCAAACCTAAAAGAGCCACCATGTCGAACATGAAAGAGCCACCTTATCAAACATTAAAGAGCCACCATGTCGAACATAAAAGATCTACCATGTAGAACATAAAAGAGTCACCATGTCAAACATAAAAGAGCCACCATGTAAAACATTAAAGAGCCACCATGTCAAACATAAAAGAGCCACTATTTCGAACAAAAAAAAGAGTTACCATTAAGAACATTAAAGAGCCACCATGTCGAACATTAAAAAGCCACCATGTCAAACATAAAACAGACACCATTAAGAACATTAAAGAGCCGCCTTATCAAACATTAAAGAACCACCATGTAGAACATAAAAGAGTCACCATGTCAAACATTAAAGAGCCACTATGTCGAACATAAAAGAGGTACCATGTCAAACATTGAAGAGCCACCATGTCGAACATAAAAGGGCCACCATGTCAAATATTAAAGAGCCACCATGTAAAACATTAAAGAGCCAGCATGTCAAACATAAAAGAGCCACCATGTCGAACATTATTGAGCCACCATGTCAGACATTAAAGAGCCACCATGCCAAACATAAAAGAGCCAACATGTCGAACATAAAAGAGCCACCATGTCAAACATTAAAGAGCCACAATGTCAAACATAAAAGAGCCACCATGTCAAACATTAAAGAGCTACCATGTCGAACATAAAAGAGCCACCATATCAAACATAAAAGAACTACAATGTCAAACATAAAAGAGCCACCATGTCGAACATTATTGAGCCACCATGTCAGACATTAAAGAGCCACAATGTCAAAAATTAAAGAGCCACCATGTGAAACATTAAAGAGCCACAATGTCAAACACAAAAGAGCCACCACTTCAAACCTAAAAGAGCCACCATGTCGAACATTAAAGAGCCACCATGTCGAACATAAAAGAGCCACCATATCAAACATAAAAGAACTACAATGTCAAACATAAAAGAGCCACCATGTCGAACATTAAAGAGCCATCATGTCAAACATAAAACAGCCACCATGTCAAACATTCAAGAGCCACCATGTAAAACATTATAGAGCCACTATGTCGAACATAAAAGAGGTACCATGTCAAACATTGAAGAGCCACCATGTCGAACATAAAAGAGCCACCATGTCAACCATAAAAGAACCACCACGTCAAGCATATACATTACTCCATGTCAAACATAAAAGAGCCACCATGTCAAACATTAAAGAGCCACCATATCAAACATTAAAGAGCCACCATGCCAAACATTAAAGAGCCACCATGTCGAACATAAAAGAGCCACCATGTCAAACATAAAAGAGCCACCATGTCGAACATTATTGAGCCACCATGTCGAACATAAAAGAGCCACCATGCCAAACATAAAAGAGCCGCCATGTCAAACATAAAAAAGCCACCATGTCAACCATAAAAGAACCACCACGTCAAGCATATACATTACTCCATGTCAAACATTAAAGAGCCACCATGTCAAACATAAAAGAGCCACCATATCAAACATTAAAGAGCCACAATGTCAAAAATTAAAGAGCCACCATGTCGAAGATTAAAGTGCTACCATGTCAAACATAGAAGAGCCACCATGTCAAACATTAAAGAGCCACAATGTCAAACACAAAAGAGCCACCATGTCAAACATAGAAGAGACACCATGTCGAACAACTGAGCCATCATGTCAAACATAACAGAGACACCATGTCAAACATTAAAGAACCACGATGTCAATCATTAAAGAGCCACTATGTCAAACATATACGCGACTCCATGTCAAACATTAAAGAGCTACCATGTCAAACATAGAAGAGCCACCATGTCAAACATAGAAGAGACACCATGTGTCCATGTCAAACATAGAAGAGCCACCATGTGTCCATGTCAAACATAAAAGAGCCACCATGTCAAACATAAAAAGAAGTGTCATGCCAAACAAAATGGAGCCACTATAAAGCTAAGGAAATTATTGCACTAGCTACTTGATGTCTGGTGGATGCTTGCTATTTAAGGATGGATTCTTGCTATCAGGGGGATGCTTGCTATCTGAGTGATGCTTGCTATTGGGGGGAGGGATGCTTGCTATCGGAAGAATGCTTGCTATCTGGGGTAACTTGCTATTGGGGGATGCTTGCTCTTGGGGAGTGGAGGGTACTTGCTATCTGAGAGGGGGTTGCTAGCTATCTATAAGGATTCTTTGTATCCAGGGATGCTTGCTATCTGGGGGATGGTTGCATGCTGTCTGGGGATGCTTGCATGCTGTCTGGGGATGCTTGCATGCTGTCTGGGGATGCTTGCTATCTGGGCGATTCTTGCTATCTGGGAGATGCTTGCTATCTGGGGGATTCTTGCTATCTGGGGGATGCTTGAGTGCTGTCTGGGGATGCTTGATATATCTGGGGGATTCTTGCTATCTGGGGGATGCTTGAGTGCTGTCTGGGGATGCTTGATATATCTGGGGGATTCGTGCTATCTGGGAGATGCTTGCATGCTGTCTGGGGATGCTTGCTATCTGGGGGATGCTTGCTATCTGGAAGATGCTTGCATGCTGTCTGGGGATGCTTGCTATCTGGGGGATTCTTGCTATTTGGGGGATGCTTGCTATCTGGGAGATGCTTGCATGCTATCTGGGAGATGCTTGCATGCTGTCTGGGGATGTTTTCTTTACAGATGGAATGTCTGTTGTCTTTGTGAAAGCTTTATTTCGCTGTCTTTTTGTTACTTTTAGAGAACAGATATTCTATTTAGATGTCCCCCATCGGGGGGCGAAGATTGCTAGTTATACAAGCTAATCAAATGACAATAAACTCCTTTTTATCGTTATCATTTTCTCGAGCCTCGCTATGAACTTCGTTTTTTGCACTCTGCCTTTGCTCCTATATGGCACAAAATTTAAATTTGTGTAAAATCATAAAATGAATTGCAATTTTTCAATGAACAAAATATACAGTTCTTTCTTATCACTGCGTGTCTTCAATTACTTGAGCCAACTGTATATATATATGTAACCTGTTAACATACTGCATTATGGCACATTGAGTGCATAATCCACCTTTGATTTCTTTCATATCAGCTTTGCATGTCGATCTTAATACATTTAATTCTGTTTAGCTCAGACGGTTATATCTGCCCTGATTTGTTGATTAACTCAGAGAATATCCGTCTTAGCCCCCATCTGGATGCATACATGTCTGTGGGCTGTAACTCGGCCACAATATTAAATTTTATTTGATTAGGCCGTCTTTAATTCGAAGCAATATGTACACTTATTAGGTCAGTAAATGATGTCTTAAAGTCAACTAATTGTTCTAGATAATTTTCAACATGACACACATACATGTATTGCATGAAAAAGTAATTCTACGCTCGTATATACATACAGAGTAATTACATCACTTCCTTTTACATGTATAGAAATTTTACTATGGTTACTTAACCAGTTAACAAAAATTACAATGGTGGCATAACGAAAATTGCAAGGTCGCAACAAAACGCCAATGCGAAGTTACCTATTAGTAGGGCACTGCGACTCTGTTTCCTTAAGCGACCTTCTGGCGACAACATCTGGATGTACACACACCTGGTTTTGGCTGTAGGCAGTCTCAGGCTATACTTGCCAGTTCCTTGTAATTCAGTAGGTATAAAAGTAGCATGGAAATGCAACAACCCAGCTTCATTTTGTGAATTTTTAATGAGAAAATACTAACTTTTTAATAATAAATTTTCCTATCAAGAAAATCCATTCATAATTCACCAAAAATTTACATGTCATCTCATGTTTATGTTTTTACTTATAGTTTTTTTCTTGTCATATTTACAGTTTTATTCCTTGATCCTTTAGTTATTTTTCATTACAAAGAGTTTGCATGGTTGTTGATTAAATATTTCTGTATTGTCTCAAAATAAAAATAATCTATATTTCAGCATCTAGTTTGCTTCTTCTGGGACTTTGACAACACAAAAATTTAGCAGGTAATGTTGCTTCTTGCTCATTTTAAATGTATTTTTACTTTCTTTGGAAATTATGAATTTCTTTTCTTAAAAATTATATACCTCTTTTTCATGGTTGCAATTAATGTTTATATCGCCAAATTTAATTGTTTCATGCAAGTTTCATAGTGCTTTCGTTCAAATATTGTGTGAGTTTTCACACATAAATTTTCAGTTATAAAGTATACGGCCGCCAAATCAATACTTCAAGAAGGATACTACAAAGTGTACCAAGGCTAATATATGCAAATAAAAAACATGATTGTGGGAGTGTACATTTTTCAGTCAAATCCTGAACAATGTAGCTATTTTATGTCCAAGAAATTTGTATCCTTGACTTTCAGTTTAGTTATTTTTATATTATCCTTGGTTTTTACTTGAACGAACCACGAATGAATGTAGCATCCAAATATTTAGTATATGATCGAATGACTTCGGATGAAATGAAATCACCTTATTAAGTAAAATTAAGATTTATTAGTATAGTATAAGTAAAAATCACAGATTTATACACTTTAAGTTCCGTTCATATACATACAAGCGTGCAATCATCAATTTGCATTTATAATTTTATAGCTTAGCTTTTATACAATACGTAGCTTTTATACAATACTACGTGTACCTAGAATAAAATTTAGTGGCTATGAGTTGAATATTGAATCTTTTAGATATCAATAAAGCTGAAGCTTTATAGACAAATTTCTTAACAGCTAATGCATTAATTTGTAAAAAACGACATAAATTGTGTTTAAAAAAACATCGAGTTGTTAGTAAATTAAAATTTCATAAAACTTTTGTTTAACTACATTGATGCCAGTGATGCCAGTGCTAGCTTTTATACAGACCCAATATCGAGCTAATATCGCACATGCAGGTGCATGAGCATGCCTGAGCATGACTGTTGTTTTGTTAACCTTGTAATAAGAACTGGTTCCAAAACAAAAAATTGATCTGGAACTATCTTATCTGTAGGAAAATGAAAGAATTAAAGTTATTTAAATATTCTAGCCTTTACAGGAAACGTCATAGACAGAATTAAATCCATCTAAATTCCAGTTTCAAAATCAGTAGGGTAGGGCCTAGCCAGTAGGCCTGCTGGCTGGCTACTTGAGTTGTCCTTGTAGGCCTGCCTAACACAGTGCCTAACACGGTTCTGAACCAATAACTTAGTAACGTTTTTACTAAGGTGCTTAGGTGCAGGGACTATGCCTAGGCCTTAGTACTTAAACAGCAAGATGAAATAGTCCTAGGCTAGGCCTAGCCTCTGGCTAGGTGGCCTAGCCAGAGGCGTAGAGAGGGGGGATAGGGTCCAATAGGGGGGATGTATCCCCCCAAAGAGCCTGACCAAAACTTTTTTGTTGCCCTTTGTTGCTATACATGCTACCATGTGACTCTTACCTTGGTGTCATAGCACTTTTACCTTGGTGTATCCCTCTCATAGAAAATTCACCTTGGTGTATATATCCCCCTGTAGGAAATTCTTGGCTATGCCCCTGGGCATAGCACAAGTAGGCCCTAACTTGGCAAATTATGTTGATTATTTAGAAGGCTGGCAATCTCTATATATGGCTAGCTTAGCATGCCATAAAAACAGTAGCTTTTTTATGAGTAGATCTATAATTGTAGGCCTGATATGATAATTATATCTTTATCATATCTAGCATATAACTTTGGCCAATCAGTTTCTACTGATAATTATAACATTAAAATATATAGAGAGCTTGTGTGCATAGTTAGCTGTCCACCTAGTGTTTAAATTATATGCACGGCAGCTATCCACAACCACACCACATAGTATTTAAATTACATACATTCTAGCTATCCACCAAGGCCTAGTATTTTAATTGCATGCATGGCAGCCAGTAGCTTAGCAATATAGTGTCATAGTGAATTGCAAATTGGACCCTTTCCCTCAAATCTGCAAATTGCAACTCATAGAACTTATTTAATAACTTATTACTTGTTTTATCCCATATACAATGTAGGCCTATTTGCCATTTTTCAACATAGGCCTATATTAGCATATATCCCAATGGAAACATTAGTGATTAGTATATAACACAGTGGAAATGTTATATTAATAATACATTTCTAGTCCTGGCATACAAATGAGGACCCATACATTTTTTCTAGCATTAGACCTAGCATATACTAATATATAATCTAAACTATAGTTAGCAATGCTAATAATAATATTTGTATTCATTTTTTAAATGTATACAATGATTATATATAAAGAAAAAAAAGAAAAACAATTATTATATAATATTTAACTTGTTAATAACAACATTGTTATTAATTTAAATATCAAAGATGATAAATGCTATAGTTAGTTACTAATGTCACATAGTTACAGTATAAATCTTGACTTTTTTTCAAGATCTTGAAACTAATATTAAGATTGAAAAAAGTGCCAAAATTGAGATCTAGATCTTGTTTGACTTCTACTATATAGTTAATTTATATAACAAACTAAGCAAATGGCCTATGGTCCTATATATGCACTATGTATATGAGAATTTTTTGCCTTACATGTTACATGTTGGAGGATTGGATCAAATCCATTGAGTATGCACCAATGAACCAGAGGCAAATTTCATGGTTATACAAGCATAACAATAAAGCCTAAGGACCTTTTCTAGAATTGCAACAATATAAGCTATAGGACCTTCTTTGGTCTTTTGACAGTTGTGGCATGCCAATAAAAAAAGTTTATAGCACTACTAGGCAGAGCATGCCAAAAGCTTTGCTAAACCTTTGATACTTGCCATGCATGCAGTATTAGACTATTTAGAACCTTGTTGCATATAAGAATTTCCCCCAAAAATAGTATCTGTAAGAAGTGTGGAAAATGGCAATTAGCATAATGACTCATTCATCTTTCACTCTTAGTCAGCCACCCTATTCCATTTATCATTTAGTGTGTAGCCATCCCAATCCTATTATATTTATTTTAATGTTGGTAATAACTAATTGGCCAAAGTTATACATTATTTAGCTATATAGTAAATAGGCTTACCTAGCCTATAGGTCTATATAGCATCTTGACTTTCTAAGTTAGGCTTGCACCCTACATCTATAAATTAGACCTTGGATATAATTTTATATCCTAGCACTAGCAAAAAATCTAGGCCTAGTAGGTTTTTTAGGTTTTTTATACAATAGCCATTAATAGAGATGCTATATAATATATTGACTTTCCAAATTGTATTCTATAATTTGACCTTGGATATAATCTCACATCTTAGTGCCAGCAAAAAACCCAGCATATAATTATAATATATTGTATAACTAAATTGAAATATAATAGACTAGCTTTTATTATTTTTGTTTGTTAGATATTTAGTTGACTCACTAGCCAATTGGCAAGTTAAAATCAGAAAGGTTGCTCTTACCTTGGCAAAATAGCTTTTATTGATCTTATTTTTGATGAATCTGGAATTAATTAAGGGCTAAATTAGAATCTTGGCTTGGCTCTGCTTATGCAGTTAATACCATTGAAAGCCAATCCCAGCTTCCCAAGGCATACATCTTATGATAAATAAGTTAGGCCTGCTATCATGCATGCACAAAATCTGAGATTACACTAGCCATGTAACTTGGTTTTGGCTGAAAATGTGAAATTTACAATTGCAGTCTACTTACTTACTTACTACTGACGGGGGGCGCAGGCGCCGCGAATAGGCCGCGAGGCCCCTATCGCAACCCCAAGGTAAAAGAGCACAAGGATTAGCCTTGGGGGTGCGCCCAGTCCCCGCCAGTAGTCGGCAGGTCCGCAGTGGAGGCATCGGCGACCCTCATCCGGCCGGAGTCCCGGACGAAGGCGCGGAGGTCTCGGATATTGTCCGCGGTGGTCAGCTCGTCCATCCGCTGGGGGTGGCCGAGGTATTTGTGCCGCGCCTTGTTGAAGTAAGGGCAGAAGGTGACGTGATGCTCCGCGGTCTCCTCTCCTATGCCACAGAAGGGACAGGTGGGAGGGCAACCGGTTTGCAACGATATATGTCTCTGGAAGAATCCGTGGCCGGTTAGGACCATGCACATCTCCCTGAGGTCGGTTCTGTTAAGCGAAATCAGATAATCAGAGACTTTCCTGTTCAGGTTAGGCATGGCAGAGCGGCTCTGCCTGTACTCGGTGCAGCTGTTCCAGTGGAGCTGGTGCTGCTGATGGAGCCACCTGTTGATATGGCGGGTGACTTGCGACCTGGGGGTGGGTAGCCTCATCAGACGGTGGTTGCCGTCTGGGTTGCTGCCCTCCTTGGCGAGAGAGTCCGCGAGCTCGTTGCCCAGGATGTTGCTGTGACCAGGTGTCCAGATAATTCTAATCCTGTTAAGGACTGAGAGAGATTGCACACTGCGGTGGCATTGAGATACTGTAGCAGCGGAGATATTCTCAGTGGTTAAGGCCTTAATAGCAGCTTGGCTATCAGTGTAGAAATTAATGTCAAAATTATTAATGTTCGCCTGAAACAGTTGCTGGGCACACTGCTCAATGGCGCAAATTTCAGCTTGGAAAACTGAGGTGTTCTCACCGAGGTGCAGACTTTCCTGGAGAAGCATCTTACCCTCGTGGAAAATGGCAATACCCGCTCCAGCGCGGCCGTTGAACAGCGAGCCGTCGGTGAAGCAGTGAATGCCCTGGCTGCGCCGGTTCACACCGACATCCAGCGGAATGTTGTCTCGGCCAGGGATGGCGGTCTTGAAGCCCCTCCTGATGTTGAGGGCGGGAGGTCGACTATCCACATTGCCCAGGTCCATGTGGATGTTGTTAAGGTCGCGGCGGACAAAGTCCATATGCGGGATTAATGTTTTCATTGGCATAAAGCCAGAGGGCGCGTTATTTAACGTTTTATCTCTGATAAGCCGGGAGGCAGACTTCATAGCCTCCGCCCTAATAAATAGGTGAAGCGGAGGTAGGTTAAGGATAGTGTTCAGCCCCTCGTAAGGGGTGGACGGGTACGCACCTGTGATGGCACGGCAAATGCTGCCCTGAAGCTGGTACAGCCGCTGACGGGCGGCCTTCTGCTCCAGCACGCTAGTCCAGTTGAGACTCGCGTATGTGATACTGGGCCGGATGATGCCGGTATAAATCCAACGGACCGTTCTAGGCGAGAGGCCCCAAGTCGGCCCGATGGCTCTGCGCAGCTGGGCAAAGCAGCGTTTTGCCCGACCGATGACGTTATCAAGGTGCTTCGTCCAGCGCAGGTCATGCGTTAGCGTCACACCGAGGTATTTGACCTCCTTCTTGAAGGGGATGTTTCTGCCATAGACAGTGAGGTTTTTCATCTCCCACTTACGGCGCTTGGTGAAAACGACAGCGACAGTCTTAGTGACGCTGATTTTTAGGCCATGCTGTGTAGCCCAGTCGGCCGCCTTGTCGGCGAATTGCTGCATCAGGTTGCGCAGAGTGGCGGGGTCGGGTCCGCTGACGACCGCGGCAACGTCATCGGCGTAGCCCGCCCTGGTGATACTGCTGGGAATGTCAGCGGTTAGAAGTTCGTCCATGACGAGATTCCAGAGAAGTGGAGTTAGCACGCCACCTTGCGGGCCGCCTTTCATCACCGCCCGGGTGAGGGTAACGCCCATAAGTGTGGATGTCACAAACCTTTTGCGGATCATAAAATAAATCCAGCGAACAATGCTGTGTCTTACATTCCTGCGGGAAAGAGAATTTCTGAAGGAGCGGAAGAGGACATTGTCAAATGCTCCTTCGAAGTCAACGAACAACCCGCAAGCGAGTTGTTTGCTAAGGATGGCACTCTCAATTTTGGAGGTAATGGCGTGGAGAGCATGCTCAGTCGTCCTCCCAGGCTGGAAGGCGTACTGGTACTTACTGACAGGGTCGGAGCGCAGGTCGCACTCTCGAAGCCTCCACAGGATGAGCCTCTCCATCAGCTTAACACAAAAGGAAGTGAGGCTGATGGGCCGGAAGGATTTCACGTTGGTGTAGTCACCCTTAGCAGGTTTCGGGATGAACACGACTCTGGACATTCTCCAGATTGTGGGAATGTAACCTGTGGTATAACAGTCAACAAGCAATTTAGAGAAAGAATCAGCAAAGTTTTGCAGCTTTAGCGCCTCCTGCAGGATACAGGGGGCGATATTGTCAGGGCCAGACGATTTATACGGTTTAAAAGAATTTGCTGCCAGCTGGAGTAGCTGGGGGGTGGCGCACTGCTGGAAAAGCTTGTGATCACAAGGCCTGTGGTCATCGACCACAATTGCAGTCTATGTCTACCACAATTTATGCCAGCTAGATTGGCTGATATACACTCCTGTGAGTGTGTGCCTGCTCAGGGGAATCAGAAGAATGGGCAGTAATGCCTCTTGCCAGTTGTGTGTCAATGCCACTTAAAGTGCGCTAGGGTGCACACAGCCCCTTGCTTCTAATAAAAATAACATTAATTTATTTAGAAGAAAAGCCATATCTAGAAAGCAAAGACTGTCTATCTTCTACTTATTATAGGCCAGCGAGCATGTGTATACATTTAAATTTTAATTGTTTAAATGATAAACCAATTGCAAACATAGCAATCTCGATTGAGTATATCACTTATTTATTCTCACTCAATTTCCAGTCTGCATCAGTCATATGATTATTTGTCAACTCAGTCCCTGCGCCCTGGCATGGACAGCAATTTGGCAGACTCTGATCAGTCAAAATCGCGAGACCCCAGTCTCAGCCTGACTCTGTCCAGCTTTGCTCGACCAGATCTCCGTTTGGTGCACCGGTTCCAACCCACTGACACCTTTGCCGCTGTGCTCAACGCTGCTCAGACAGCTCTGCTCACCGGCAATCAAGCCGAGATCAAAGCTGCCAATAATGCTGCCAGCTGGTCTGCGGACACCCCGGCCAGGCTCTGGCTGTCTCCGCCTGCTGGCGACTGCTGCGGTAGTGGCGGATTCGAACTCGTGACCGACTAGTGAGTAGCATTAATTCTGTGCTCTCAAGTTTAATTACGATGCTTAGTAAGAGATCGCCTACTACTGAGTAGCGAGTAAAGATTGTGAAGCGAGTATCCTTATCAATTTCCCCCCCCCGCTGACTGACAGCTCTTTGACATTGCGCGGCAGAGTTCGATCTGGCCAGTGCGCACTTATCGAACTGCGCGTTGTCCGCGGCGCCGATGCCAGCGGCCACTGGCCGCGCGCCGACGCTGCCACCGCCGCTATTGAAGCCGGCGCTGTGGTTGACGCCCGCTCCGGCCTGCTGGAGCCACCGCCGCTGCCTGCTATGAGCCAGGCTAGCTGTGCGTTTACTGACTGGCTGACTGACTGACTGACTCACTCACTCACTCACTCACTCACTCACTCACTCACTCTGACTCAAGGGGGGCCGTAGCCCAGCGGTAGCGCAGCTGCTCTGGTGTGCCAGCGACCCAGGCTCGATTCCAAGTGCAGTCACATTAATTTGGGGCTTAATTGGAATCTCGGCTTGGCTCTGCTCGTGCAATTAACGGCCTTGAGAGCCAACCCCCCAAGGCGCAGTGAAGTGTACATGCCTAACGATAATATAAAGTTAGGGCCGCTGTACACTCCTGTGTGAGTGTGTGCCTGCGTACGTATCCACGCGCTTGTATGCCTGCTCAGGGGAGTCGGCGGAATGGGCAGTAATGCCTCTCGCCGGTTGTGTGCCTATGTCGCTTAAAGTGCGCCAGGGTGCACACAACCCCCTGCCTCTAATAAAAAAATTACTCACTGACTCACTAACTCACTGACTCACTGACTGACTCACTGACTGACTCACTGACTCACTGACTCACTGACTCACTCACTGACTCACTGACTCACTGATTGACTGACTGACTCACTGACTGACTCACTGACTCACTGACTCACTGACTACTCACTGACTGACTCACTGACTGACTGACTGACTGACTGACTGACTGACTGACTGACTCACTCACTGACTCACTGACTCACTGACTACTCACTGACTGACTCACTGACTGACTGACTCACTGACTGACTGACTCACTGACTCACTCACTGACTCACTGACTCACTGACTACTCACTGACTGACTCACTGACTGACTGACTCACTGACTCACTCACTGACTCACTGACTCACTGACTGACTGACTCACTCACTGACTCACTGACTCACTGACTCACTGACTGACTGACTGACTGACTGACTCACTCACTCACTCACTGACTCACTCACTGAATCACTGACTCACTGACTAACTCACTGACTCACTAACTCAGCAACTAGCTGACTCACTGACTCACTGACTGCGCTTCCCCGCAGGCTGCTGTTGCGGCCTATCCAATCCTGGAGCCGATGCTGGCGCTTTGAACGCCGCTCTACAGCTGCTGTGCGGCGTGCCGCGCTTGGTCGATCAGCTGCTCGTCCTACCGCCTGGTAGGGTTGCTTGCTGAGAATATAAGCTGATACAGTATGCCCAAGTCTAGCAACTCTAATTCCGGCAGTGGCAATCTCAAACCTTCGCAGCAGGCGACGGCGCTGGTCGTCGTCGTCGTCCACTGACTGACGCAACCTGCGAACTGCTGCGCGCAATGACCTCCGGCCTGTACGAGTTTGTGTCGGCCAGAGCTGTTAGGCGAATCTTAATGCGCCAATTGCGGGCTACAATGTCGGCTTGCGCTGATCAGAAAGAAGAGTTGAGCAGAGTTGACTCTGTCGCTGCGTCTTTGGAATGCGTTGTGAGTTGGGCTCAGTTCCTACGAGAACCATGATTGTCTTATTTGCAAAAATGTATTGATTCTTACTTTTTGAATATTCGTTAACAATCATTCTTACTATCAATCTCTTTAATTGGATCCTTTATATTGTGTCGAGAAGTGGCAATGCCAAGTTTTATGAGTATATCCGTGAAAAGCAAAGTCTTTAATCAGATGAAGGATTTCATAAGATCTTCACAGGATCTATGCTTCACAGGATCTATTCTTCACAGGATCTATTCTTCACAGGATCTATCCTTCACAGGATCTATCCTTCACAGGATCTATGCTTCACAGGATCTATCCTTCACAGGATCTATCCTTCACAGGATCTATCCTTCACAGGATCTATCATTCACAGGATCTATCATTCACAGGATCTATCCTTCACAGGATCTACGCTTTACAGGATCCATCCTACTTCACAGGATCTACGCTTTACAGGATCCATCCTACTTCACAGGATCTATCCTTCACAGGATCTATCCTTCACAGGATCTATCCTTCACAGGATCTATCCTTCACAGGATCTATCCTTCACAGGATCTATCCTTCACAGGATCTACGCTTTACAGGATCCATCCTACTTCACAGGATCTAACCTTCACAAGATCTGATCTTCTCAGGATCTAACCTTTACAATATAGAAACTTTACAAGATCTAACCTTCACGGATCTACCCTTCACAAGATCTACCTTTATCTGTATATAACGGACAGTTTAAATATTTAAAACAATGTGAACCTCTGCTCTAGTGAGAGTTGCAGACAAGACTTTCGAGCTTATAAAGTTTCAAACTGTAATTACTACCAAAAAGGATTACCTGGCTTGCCTGCTGAATGGCCTCCATGTGGAGCTGGCCGCCGGACACTCGGCTTCCAAGAAACAGCCGCCCAGAGAGGCAGACGCTGAAGCGGCGGCGGTCACACTGGTGTCGGATCTGTTCACAGGTCAGCTGCAGTGCGTCACCGAATGCTGTGAGTGCGGCCACCAGTCCGATGCTTGCCAGCCGTTTGTGCAGCTCAGCCTGAACTCTCCGACCGACTCACTGTTGCCATCTGCCAATCTGCATCCGTTTCATTTCTGTCTGGTGCCGGCGTTGCCATTGGCAACCGGGCGACGCTATCAGCCGACGCGCTGTCGAATCGACGCTCCGACTGCTGGCCAAGCAGGCGATCTGTGCGCCCTGATTGGGGCAAAATTTGAGGTCAGTAGCTGTTGCGTTATGAGATTAGTTGATATACTGACTGCCAATAGAAAACTGAGATTTTTGTACACTTATCCAGATTCGTTCCGACTGTCTGCTGTTGGCTCAACTGACTGACGGCAAAGTGGCTAGGGTGTTCTCTGCGGACGATTGGTACACAGACTATGGTGAGATGCTGGTAATGCAGACTTTATTTTGTTTTCAAATTGTTGCTGGGATCAAAATCCCCAGTAGTTTTGTTGGGATCAAAATCCCCAGTAGTTTTGTTGGGATCAAAATCCCCAGTAGTTTTGTTGGGATCAAAATCCCTCAGTAGTTTTGTTGGGATCAAAATCCCTCAGTAGTTTTGTCGGGATCAAAATCCCTCAGTAGTTTTGATGGGATCAAAATCCCCAGTAGTTTTGTCGGGATCAAAATCCCTCATTAGTTTTGTTGGGATCAAAATCCCCAGTAGTTTTGTTGGGATCAAAATCCCCAGTAGTTTTGTTGGGATCAAAATCCCTCAGTAGTTTTGTTGGGATCAAAATCCCCAGTAGTTTTGTTGGGATCAAAATCCCCAGTAGTTTTGTTGGGATCAAAATCCCCAGTAGTTTTGTTGGGATCAAAATCCCCAGTAGTTTTGTTGGGATCAAAATCCCCAGTAGTTTTGTTGGGATCAAAATCCCTCAGTAGTTTTGTTGGGATCAAAATCCCCAGTAGTTTTGTTGGGATCAAAATCCCCAGTAGTTTTGTTGGGATCAAAATCCCCAGTAGTTTTGTTGGGATCAAAATCCCTCAGTAGTTTTGTTGGGATCAAAATCCCTCAGTAGTTTTGTTGGGATCAAAATCCCTCAGTAGTTTTGTTGGGATCAAAATCCCCAGTAGTTTTGTTGGGATCAAAATCCCCAGTAGTTTTGTCGGGATCAAAATCCCCAATAGTTTTGTTGGGATCAAAATCCCCAGTAGTTTTGTTGGGATCAAAACCCCCAGTAGTTTTGTTGGGATCAAAATCCCAGTAGTTTTGTTGGAATCAAAATCCCCAGCCCCAGTAGTTTTGTTGGAATCAAAATCCCCAGCCCCAGTAGTTTTGTTGGGATCAAAATCCCCAGTAGTTTTGTTGGGATCAAAATCCCCAGTAGTTTTGTTGGGCTCAAATCCCCAGTAGTTTTGTCGGGATCAAAATCCCCAGTAAATAGTGTTTGGGATCAAAATCCCCAGTTTTTCTGGGATCAAAATCCCTTAATAATTTCGCTGGAATCAAAATTCCTAATAATTTTGCTGGGATCAAAATCCCAAATAGTGCTGCTGGGATCAGAATCCCCGATTTTGTTGCGGGGATCATAATTGATCAAATCACGTTTAAACTCTATCCCTGTACTTTTTAGGCCTACCGCACCAGGAGGATTCTATGTACTGTTACGAGCTGGTCCAACCAGTCCAGTTTTGCATTCGAACTCGCGACCACATTCTCGCTATTGTGTACATGGCATCAGCAGCGTACAGTGCTGTAGGAAGCCTGCCAGCTTTCCCATTGGCTGTGAGCTTGTCCAGCCTAAATGACAGGTTAAATAGCTTGAAAACTGAGCTAGCTAATCTGTTTGAGCACTGCCAGTTCGATTTCTATCAGACAGACTGTCGGGCTGTCACGTTTTCAAATCTCAACGACACCTGGGAATCGAGCGGCGGCCCGGCTGCTATAGAGTATTTCGCCGCGGTGCCGAGGGCTGCCACCGAAGATGCCGACGACCTGCTGGTGCCGCCGCCGCCGCCGCCGCCCAGGCCTGAATGGTTTCAGGTTCGGTCCTGGGTGAGTTTGTGTCGACTCATCTGTCATGGGGGTCATTTTTGGATCCTTACCTTGATTTAACTTATTTAAGATATCGGAGATATCGGGGCTCCAATCCAAGCTCTACTATTGATAGTCCATGGATTGGTAATCTGGGATTCCAGTCCAAGCTCTACTATTGATAGTCCATGAGTTAGGAATCTGGGACTCCAGTCCAAGCTCCACTATTGATAGTCCATGTCTGTGAGTTAGGAATCTGGGACTCCAGTCCAAGCTCCACTATTGATAGTCCATGTCTGTGAGTTAGGAATCTGGGACTCCAGTCCAAGCTCCACTATTGATAGTCCATGTCTGTGAGTTAGGAATCTGGGACTCCAGTCCAAGCTCCACTATTGATAGTCCATGTCTGTGAGTTAGGAATCTGGGACTCCAGTCCAAGCTCCACTATTGATAGTCCATGTCTGTGAGTTAGGAATCTGGGACTCCAGTCCAAGCTCCACTATTGATAGTTCATGGATTATCATTTGGGCTGTTTAAGCTCCCAACTCAATAAATAGCGCAGCCCCTATTCCAACCGCCAACTGCAGTCCGCCCAAGACTTCAACTGGGATGCCAGTCGGTGCCAGTCCGGCCCCGTCCGTAGCCGCAACCGCGTCCGCCTGTCCGACTGCCTGTCCGAGCTGTGGCGGCCGGGCAGCGGCTTGGACCGGCGCCAGGCCTGGCTGTGCCCGTCCTGCGGCGCTTTCGGCCAGCGGGCCATCCGACGCCAGCGGCTGCGGCCTCCGCTGCCGCCAGTCCTGCTGATTCGCCTTGCAGACTGCCGCCACCATCGGGCAGCCGTTTTGGACTTCCCAATTCGAGGATTTTCGCCGTTAATCAGCGGAGAAGAAGGTTCTGCTGCTTCTGCTTCTGACTGCTACGATCTGCTGGCCGTTGCCTGGCGCTATCGATGCTTTCAGCAGCAATACGTTGTTTACGTTCGCAGTCGCCATGGCGACGCCGGCGCCTGTCGATGGCACCGTTTGGAAGACGGCAGAGTCGACTGCCTGTCGGCTGATAGTCGGGTCTTTGACGAGGCCGCCTTCGCTGTACCGTGCGTGCTGGTCTACGGTCGGAGGCCTGCCGCCGCCTTGGTTGCTGGGGAGTAACTGGGTGTGACTGCATGAGCTGCTTTTGTTGGTGACAATGTCCTCCGCTAGCTAATTCTATACACACCCCATTATTCTTACATTAAGATCCCATTCTGTTCCCCACTCAGATCCCATTCTCAGATCACTCAGATCCCATTGTGTTCCCCACTCACAGATCCCATTGTGTTCCCCACTCACTGATCCCATTCTGTTCCCCACTCAGATCCCATTCTGTTCCCTACTCACAGATCCCATTCTGTTCCCCACTCACAGATCCCATTCTGTTCCCCACTCACAGATCCCATTCTGTTCCCCACTCACAGATCTCATTCTATTCCCCACTCACAGATCCCACTCTGTTCCCCAGTCACTGATCCCATTCTGTTCCCCACTCAAATCCCATTCTGTTCCCCACTCACAGATCCCATTCTGTTCCCCACTCACAGATCCCATTCTGTTCCCCACTCACAGATCCCATTCTGTTCCCCACTCAAATCCCATTCTGTTCCCCACTCACAGATCCCATTCTGTTCCCCACTCACAGATCCCATTCTGTTCCCCACTCACAGATCCCATTCTATTCCCCACTCACAGATCCCATTCTGCTGTTCCCCACCCACAGATCCTACCGTCTTCCCTATTCATGAATCCCAATTTTTAGCTTCCCAACATTGTCTATTCTTAACCTTTTGCACTTTCTATCCAAAAAATCTCAATCATTCAAATTTTCCATCTCCATTGTATTAATGCGTAGTGTCCTGACTTCGGTTTCCAGCTCTGCCTATGTCAGTTCTTACCATAGCATCTTGTCATTTTTATTTACAGTTTTCTCACGCAGTTCACGTTGTTTTCGCCAATCAAAAATGGCGTTCTCTTCAGAGACTTGGATTCCCAGTGAATTTTCCTTTGCTTTGCTGGGCCTGTCTTTCACAAAATAATAATTTAGACTTTTGCGTCCCGTTTAAGCTTATGCAGGTTCATCTCACTTGATGCACTGCGGCAAAACACAGCACTCAATGGCAACTGCTTTCGCTAGTCCAGTGGTTACTTGTAGATCCTGCAGCATGGTACCGAACATGGGCATCCACAACTAAACTGCTTTTTCATCGATCATCTTCATAAAGTGCTTCAAAAAGTTCCCTTTAGACGCATCTCAGTGATTCTACAGCGACTCTGGCAGGCTTCAGCTAGGAAGCTAGGACTCTACGGCCCCAGAGGCATTATAGAAGCGCCCCAGAGTCATTATAGAAGCGCCCCAGAGGCATTATAGAAGCGCCCCAGAGGCATTATAGAAGCGCCCCAGAGTCATTATAGAAGCGCCCCAGAGGCATTATAGAAGCGCCCCAGAGTCATTATAGAAGCGCCCCAGAGGCATTAAAGAAGCGTCCCAGAGGCATTGCAGAGTCGCAGACAATAAAACGCCTCAAATAGACTTTTTCCCCGTAAGCAGTTGTCATTGCTTACTGGATCAATTGAGATGCGAGTAGATTACCATAAGCTTAAATGGCGAGTAAAATGTTATAATCTCAATCAACTAACCTAATTCTTATATCGCGTATGTGCTTCCTATTGTATTGTACTCGTAATATCGTGTGTGTGTGTGTGTGTGTTATACATTCCATAATGTGTGGTTCATTTAGCTTCTTATATATGATATTTTACTTAACTTTTTTTCAAAGCTTTGTCACTACCTATTGAAATTGTCAGAAAATTTTTGGCTGTGTTTCAAAATTTTGTTTTTTTCTTAAATAAATCTTTATTAACTGCTGTAGTTCCAGTGTACTAAATTGTTATGTTCCGCTTACTCTATGGGGTCAGATTTCAGTTCCGCTTACTCTATGGGGTCAGATTTCAGTTCCGCTTACTCTATGGGGTCAGATTTCAGTTCCGCTTACTCTATGGGGTCAGATTTCAGTTCCGCTTACTCTATGGGGTCAGATTTCAGTTCCGCTTACAATATGAGGTTTAGATTTGAGCTCTGCTTACTCTATGGGGTTGAGGTTTCAGTCCCGCTTACTTTATCGAGTTGAGATTTCAGTTCCGCTTACTCTATGGGGTTGAGATTTCAGTTCCGCTTACTCTATGGGGGTGAGATTTCAGTTCCGCTTACTCTATGGGGTTGAGATTTCAGTTCCGCTTACTCTTATGGGGTGAGATTTCAGTTACGCTTACTCTATGGGGTTGATATTTCAGTTCCGCTTACTCTATGGGGTGAGATTTCAGTTCCGCTTACTCTATGGGGTTGATATTTCAGTTCCGCTTACTCTATGGGGTGAGATTTCAGTTCCGCTTACTCTATGGGGTTGAGATTTCAGTTCCGTTTACTCTTATGGGGTGAGATTTCAGTTCCGCTTACTCTATGGGGGTGAGATTTCAGTTCCGCTTACTCTATGGGGTTGAGATTTCAGTTCCGCTTACTCCATGAGGTTTAGATTTCAGTTCCGCTTACTCTATGAGGTTTAGATTTCAGTTCCGCTTACTCTATGGGGGTGAGATTTGTGTTCCACTTACTCTATCAAGTTAAGATAAGGTTGTCTAGTTAAGATTAGATTTAGTTGCTAGGCAAACTGAATCCACGCAGACTCCGCAGCCCCGCCCCAACAACTGCAGCCGTTCCCAATCCGGCTGATTCCCCAGCTGGGGCAGGGCCAGGACGCCCTGGTGCTCACCGCTCTGCTGACCCTGTCCGGCGCCCTACTGCTGCTGTACTTTTATCGGCGCTACTGGTCGACCGGTCGGCCGCTGGCGCAGCAGGGGGCACCGGCTTCTGGCCGGCCGCAGCTGGCTGGCCGGTCGAGGCTTCGCAATCCGTCGCTGATGCAGCAGCCGTCCAGGTCGGCGTTTCGCAAGCGCGACCGTCTGAGCTACTGGCTGCGCCGCGTGATGCGGCAGGCGGCGCCAAACTTGCCCACAATGCCGCGCCTGCCGCAGGGCGCCGAGCTGATGCAGCTGCTCAGGCCCGGCCAGCGGTACCAGCAGCAGCAGCAGCAGCAGCTGAGGCAGCGGCAATCGCTGATGGACGGCATACCGGACTATTTCCTGGAGCCAACGGATGCCGACGACGACTCCGCCTGGCCGCCGCCCATGCTGAACGAGTTTTACCTGGCCGTGCGGTCGCTCAGGATATTCGACGGATTGGAGAAATCGTTTCTATTGGAGATGTGCAAATGCCTGGAGATTGTGCAGCTGCGCCACGGCGAGACTCTCTTTGATTTGGGCGACGCCGACGGGGATCTGTACATTGTGCAGCGGGGCCGGGTTCGACTCCTCCTGCTGGAGCAGCAGCAGCAGCAGCAGTTTCACGAGTTCGGCGAGCATCACTCAATCTGTTCTCTGCTCAGCTTCTTAGAAGTTCTCACTGGTTCTTCGCCTAAGCTCAAATCTTTGCGCGCCGTTGTGGCTTCGTCCGAGTGCCGCGTGCTGCGAATTCCCGCCGGCCGGCTGGCCGAGTTGCTGGCCAAGCCTCAGCACCGGCTCACCATGGTGCGGCTGGTGCAGCTTATTGTCATCCGGCTGCAGCGGGTCACCTTTCAGGTGAGTTTGCCCTGCGTGTGTCTGTCTGTCTGTCTGTCTGTCTGTCTGTCTGTCTGTCTGTCTGTCTGTCTGTCTGTCTGTCTGTCTCTCTGTCTGTCTGCCTGTCTGTCTGTCTGTCTGTCTGTCTGTCTGTCTGTCTGTCTGTCTCTCTGTCTGCCTGTCTGTGTGTCTCTGTCTTTGTGTCGGTCTGTCTGTCTGCCATCCGTATCTTATTACAGCCTGTATAACTTGCACAAAACAGGCGCTTAACGGCTACCTAGGACTCACTAGCGAGCTGGTCAGCTCAGACTCCCATGCGCCATCCGGCTGTCGGGTGCTGAGCCTGGCCTCCTCGGCTGCAGCGGCAACCGGCGTCCCCCCCGGCTCCAGCACTCCAGCGCCCCAGCCGGTGCCGATGGCATCAAAGCCGCCACCGGTCCTGACGCCCACACCGTCGGCAGCCATTCCCATCCGGGTGTTCCGCCGCTCCCGGTCGAAGTCGCCGTCTGCCACCGCCGCCTCAGCGGATTCCGCCGGCTCCGACTCGGGCCTGGCAGATCGAGGCGATCCCACCGACTTCGACGCCGCCGAGGAGACCGCCATGCGGAGGCGGCGCAACGACCGACGCTGGACGTCGAAGCATCACCGACGGACCGCCAGCGCTTCGTCGACAAACTTGGATAGAACCGAAGGCCGACCGGGTGTCATCTTCACTAGCGAGGATAGCGAGGACTCCGACAGCGAATTGGACGGCAACGGAAAGGGCGGCGCCGGAGCAAGCTCGGGCGACCGGTCACTGCTGGCTATGGGCGAGGCGCCGCGCATTGTTGGCAGCGGTGGCGGCGGAGTCGGGCATCACCAGCACCGCCTGCGGCATCAGCAGCAGCAGCAGCAGCGAGCCGGACGTGATGGCACGCCTGTCACTTTTCAACGACTTCGGAAGCAGCGAAGACCGCGACAGGATCAGGATGGTAAGGATTTCCCTCATCTACATTTGTTGCGCGGGGATCAGAATCAGAATCAGTGTGTCCATGGATAGTGTTGGAATGTCGAGTGTGTCCATGGATAGTGTCGGTATGTCGAGTGTCGATGTATAGCGTCGGTATGTCGAGTGTCGATGGATAATGTCGGAATCTCGAGTGTCGATGGATAGTGTCGGAATGTCGAGTGTCGGATTGTTTTGTGTGTCGATTGATCATGTCGAATGTGTCGATAGATTTTGTCGGAATGTCGAAATGTTGAGTGTGTCGGATAATGTCGGAGTGTCGTGTGTCGAAAGCTAGTTTTGGAATGTCGAGTTTGTGGGCAGTGTCGGAACCGGGTGTGTCCATAGACAGTCAATTACCCAACTGTTTTTTTATTTTCGCAGGCCCAGAAGACTCGGAGGCGGCCCGTCAGGAGCAGCTGCTGTCCGCTGCCCAGGCTGACCTGGCCGAGCTGTTTGGCCTGTCCGATGCCAGCCTGCTGGACGGTCGGGTCAGCCTGGCGAATGTGCACGCCGGCGCCAAGCTGGCCAAGCAGGGCGAGCATTTGCCTACGCTGTTCTATGTTGTCACTGGCAGGCTGGCTGTGACGCAGCAGGTGGGCTGTTCCTCTGCGAACTGTCTGGACACGGGTCTCAATTACATTTGTGATTATGAGTGACCTCAGCATTCGCTCTCCCTATCAGAGTCATCCTTTCTTGAGCATTGCTTGACTGACGTTACCCATGAGCCCATGAACGGGACGTCTTTGACCCCTACCCCCTTGACCTCTTGTCCTCTTGACCTCTTACCCCTTTGACCCCTACCCCCTTGACCTCTTGTCCTCTTGACCTCTTACCCCTTTGACCCTTTTTGTCCCCTTGACCCCCGTTACCCCCTTGACCTTCTTTGTCTTGGACCCCCGTTAAATCCTTGGCTCCTTTGTCCCCTTAACCCCCGTTATCCCTTTGACCTTTTTTGTCTTCGACCCCCGTTAACCCCTTAGCTCCTTTTGTTCCATTGAGCCCATTACCATTACCCATAACCAATTGATCAGCGTTTCCCATTGAACTCCGTTACTCCATCTATCATTGAACCCTGTTGACCCCTTGAATCACGTTGCCACTGACCCCTGCTAGCCTTCCATATGATTTTTCATCCCGCGCTCCAGGGCTACCAGGGCTCCAGTCTGCTCTACTCGGCCGGTCCTGGCGAGCTCTGCGGCATGATCGCTATTCTCACTGGCGAGGCGTCGCTCTTCACCGTCCGCTGCGAAGCCGACGCCTGCGTGGCCGCCATCAGCAGCCGGGATTTCTACGCCCTGATGCGGGCCCAGCCCAGTCTGGTGCTGCCACTGGCCAGTTTAATTGTTAGACGACTGTCGCCGTTTCTCAGACAGGTGGACTTTGTGCTGGACTGGCTCTGCCTGGAGTCTGGCAAGCCGCTCTATAAGCAGGTTAGGCTCTTGGAAATATTTATGGAAGTGTGGTTTGCGGCTTAGGCTACTGCTTGTTATTGTTATGCTTAATGGATTATAACTGGTTTGAGTTTTGGTAGATTGCTTCTACCAGGCTCGTGATTTCTCTAATCCTAGATACTTAGAGATCAAAGAATTGAGTCAGGACACCCAAATATTTTTATTTACTCCAAAGATGTAAAACGAAAAAAATGTAGGATTTAAGCATGCAATAGTTCTTACAATAGTTAACTCTTAGTTGTGCAATATAAATTAGGCATAGACTACCCTTAACAGTTTTACGCATTCCCTAACCTTTTCACCAGTCTTACCTTACTTCTTCTAACTGCCTTAGTTCGGCTTACAAAGTTCCAAGACTGGCAATTTTTCTTTACCCAGAGCTTCAACTGCTCGATAATTATAAGGAAGCCCAAAACTTGCGATCTAGCCCTACCAGAAATATTTTCCCTGGCTAAAACTACTGACAGTAGTGTAAAAGCATATCCCGTTGAAAACAGCTCAGTAGTGACTCAGGCAACTCTGGGCCGGCTCTTGTGACTTTTTTGACTGACTCAAACGACTGCAATGCGACTGAGAGGCGATTGTTGAGTCACTAGGGCATCACGTGAGCTTTAAGACCGTAGAAAAAGTCGTTTAAGAGTCGTTGTGCTAGCGCTTAACTTTCTACTTACTTAAGTAGACTAAATAGAGTTGCTATAAATGTGAAATGCGATTCTTCTTCATTAAGCGACGCAGATGTGCTTTAGTTAGACGCAACTCAGTGATTCTACAGCCGACTCTAGACACGAGTTAGCACCTCCAAGTTAAGCAGAGTTGATTGCGGTTAGTATTCAGCTAATAACTATTATCTAAGCTGAAGTCCAGTCTATTTAAAAGTACACAACTGCTATCTGGCTATTCTCCGCCTTGCAGGGCGACATCGCCAACGCTGTCTACTTGCTGTTGCACGGCCGCCTTCGCCAGGCACACACAACTCCTCAGGGTCACAAGGAGCTCACAGCCGAGCTGGGCAGGGGCGATCTGGTTGGTTTCTTAGAAGTGTTCACCACCAGGCCCAGAGCCACCACCGTGCTGGCCGTACGGGACAGCGAGCTGGCCGCCATCCCGGTTGACCTGCTGGACAACATCAAGCGGCGTCATCCGTATATAGTGACCCGACTCACCACTCTGGTGTCGCAATGGCTTCTTGGCAATATTGTTGACAATCCTGAGTCTAGGACTGGGCGAGAGTTCGAGCTGTACCGTTTGCCAATGTCCAACCTGCGTTCTGTGGCCCTGTTCCCAGCTAGCACTAAGGTAAATAGCTCAAGCTATTTGAGAGGCTGCTGAATGAGTGAGGTAGCTATAAAATCAAAGCTATTTGAGAGGCTGCTGAATGAGTGAGGTAGCTATGGAAGCCAAGCTGGTTGAGAGGCTGCTGAATGAGTGAGGTAGCTATGGAATCCAAGCTAGTAGTTGAGAGGCTGCTGAATGAGTGAGGTAGCTATGGAATCCAAGCTGGTTGAGAGGCTGCTGAATGAGTGAGGTAGCTATGGAAGCCAAGCTGGTTGAGAGGCTGCTGAATGAGTGAGGTAGCTATGGAATCCAAGCTAGTAGTTGAGAGGCTGCTGAATGAGTGAGGTAGCTATGGAATCCAAGCTAGTAGTTGAGAGGCTGCTGAATGAGTGAGGTAGCTATGGAAGCCAAGCTGATTGAGAGGCTGCTGAGTGAGTGAGATAGCTATGGAATCCAAGCTGATTGAGAGGCTGCTGAGTGAGTGAGGTAGCTATGGAAGCCAAGCTGGTTGAGAGGCTGCTGAATGAGTGAGGTAGCTATGGAAGCCAAGCTATTTGAGAGGCTGCTGAATGAGTGAGGTTATTTCGATACCGATTCAATCATTCAAATTTCTCATCTGCAATTTTCCCCAGGTGCCCCTAGAAGCATTCTCCCTGGAGCTGCAGCACGCCATGTCAACCATCGGGGCCAGTCTGCGCCTCAACTCCCGCATCATGCTCAAACGATTCGGTCGCAGAGCATTCGATCGCGACCAGGAGTACCGGGTCACCAGCTGGCTGGCTCAGCAGGAGGACGATCACCGGTTGCTGCTGTACCTCTGCGACCTGGACAAGACCGCCTGGACAAAGCGGTGCATTCGGCAGGCCGATTGTGTGCTGATTGTGGCTCTGGCCAGCGATAGAGTTGAAACTATGGATCACGTGCGGCAGGTAGTGCTGCCCGATTCTTGCCGAGTGCTCAACATGCTCATTCTGCTGCATAAGGAGAGCACGCTCTATCCCACGCCTGGTGAGACTGGCGGGCAGACAGATAGACAGACAGACAGACAGACAGACAGACAGACAGATGGATAGATACACTGTAGATAGATAGATAGATGGATAGATAGATAGATAGATAGATAGATAAATAGATAAGGCGAAAGGAAACCACGCATACAGTTGAAGCAAAGTCACAATTTCTCCAATTAAATTCCAAGAAAAAAAACAAATTTTCAACCCGAACCGGGTCTTCGTCAGGGTATATTGTAAATAAAAATCTGTGAAAGTGGGTAAATTAAAACAGAGTTGAGTATTTATAGTGAGTATATAAAAAACCACGTGTAAAATAAAATGATCAATATGGTTGGAGCGTTACGTTGCAATGCGTGTGTACACCTGTACATCTAGTGCTCATCAGAAAAGAGGTTTGAGTTTCGAGACTGACCATTAGTTCCGGCGGGCAGGTTGGATGGACATAGAATGTCCTTTAATGAGCGAGAGCGAGTATAGGCAGCCACCGTATCCAGCTCTGCAGCGTGGTTCGAAATGGCCGTGCGAATTTGATGAACAACTCGCCCAGAGTGGTCCGTGAAACAGATCACAATTGGGATGCAGGCGTCTTTTTCAGTGATGACGATGTTTAAGCCTGCTGGAGTCTGAGTCTGTAGTAAAGCGATGAGCTTCTGCTCCATATTCCTCGCCTGCGTTGAGCGCCCTCTTTAGTGGCCAGGCACTCAGTACTGAGGTACCACAGACCCATAAAGCGGAGGTCGTGAATACTGTGGTTTGGTGACCGAAAGTGTCTGGAGATTGGGGTGTCCTTAGCCAGTCTGATGTCGCTCAGGTGAGCTTAAAGTCTGACTTTAAGAGCGCCTCCTCTCTCACCTACGTAGATACAGCGGTCATTGCAAGTCTTGCACATAATGGCATACACCACATTCCTGCAGTCACAGTGGACTTTTTGACCTAAATAGATAGACAGGCAGACAGACAGTCAGTAGTGCATTTTAATGAACGGACCATTGAGACATTGACATAACGACGCGCCCACTGCAGGAAAAACTGGCGAGTTTTTAAGTCGCGCCTCCGAGCCCCTCGGTGACAATCGTCTGGTGATTCAACAGCACCTGCACGTGCGCGCCCCGCGTCGAATGTTTAGCCGTAGGCGCGGCGCCGGAGCCGGTGCCAGCTCCAGCCGGCTGCTCGAGGTTTACAGGTGATCGCCTTGTCTACATTGCTGTTCTCGGTTTGCTCTGAGTTTGCCTTCTGGGGGGGGGGGGGCGACTAAGATGCGACTCTACCGCCTTTCCTTTCCTTGAACTCCTACCCCGGGTGTACACTTACTCCTACCTAGCCTCTGCCCCAAATGTACATTAACTACCCCAGCCTCTGCCCCCAAATGTACATTGACCCCTACCCCAGCCTCTGCCCCCAAATGTACATTGACCCCTACCCCAGCCTCTGCCCCAAATGTACATTAACTACCCCTGCCTCTGCCCCCAAATGTACATTAACCCCTACTCCAGCCTCTGCCCCCAAATGTACATTAACCCCTACCCCAGCCTCTGCCCCCAAATGTACATTAACCCCTACCCCAGCCTCTGCCCCCAAATGTGCATTAACCCCTACCCCATCCTCTGCCCCCAAATGTATTAACACCTACCCCAGTCTCTGCCCACAAATGTACATCAACTACCCCAGCCTCTGCCCCCAAAATGCCATTTGCTCATGATTCTGATCAGCCCCAACAATGAGCAGCAATCTCGCCTCCGCAGACGCGTATTCGCCGAGCCGCCAGACCCGATGTCGGACATTTCCCGTCTGGCCCGAGTGGTCACCAACACAGCGGTAGGCCTGGTACTGGGCGGCGGCGGCGCCAGAGGCATCGCTCACGTTGGCATTGTGCGCGCACTCACTGAGCACGGCATCCCCATCGACATGGTTGGCGGCACCAGCATCGGCTCGTTCATGGGCGCCCTGTGGGCTGAGGAGACCCGTCTAGAAGGCTTCGAAGCCAGGGCTCGGCAGTTCTCTAAAGAGATGAGCTCGCTGTGGAACAAGCTGGTGGATCTCACCTATCCTCAGACTGCAATGTTCACTGGCCGGGCATTCAACCGCGGCATCGAATCTGTGTTTGGCGATCGTTGCATCGAGGACCTGTGGCTGCCATATTTCTGCATCACTACTGATATTACTAAATCGCAGATGCGAGTTCACACCAGCGGCTCGTTGTGGCGCTACGTTCGAGCCAGCATGTCTCTGAGCGGCTACCTGCCGCCCCTGTGCGACCCGGCCAGCGGCAACTTGCTCCTAGACGGCGGCTACGTCAACAACCTGCCGGCCGATGTGATGAAAACTAAGTTTGCCCCGTCTACTATCTTCGCTGTGGATGTCGGGTCGCAGGATGAGACTAATTTGACTAATTATGGAGACGAGCTGTCCGGCTGGTGGCTGCTGTACAAGCGGATTAATCCGTTTGCCGCCAAGGTGCGACCTTCTCCGTCTATTTAGTTTGATGCATGGCTATATGCGACTGTTGTTTAATTAGCTCACCCGTGACACCCGCTTGATTGGCTTATCTATATGACACTGGAGCTCAATTAGCTTGCCTGTGTGACACTGGAGCTCAATTAGCTTACCTGTGTGACACTGGAGCTCAATTAGCTTACCTGTATGATACTGGAGCTCAATTAGCTTGCCTGTGTGACACTGGAGCTCAATTAGCTTACCTGTGTGACACTGGAGCTCAATTAGCTTACCTGTATGATACTGGAGCTCAATTAGCTTGCCTGTGTGACACTGGAGCTCAATTAGCTTACCTGTGTTACACTGAAGCTCAATTAGCTTACCTGTACTGGAGCTCAATTAGCTTATCTATGTCACACTGGAGCTCAGTTAGCTTACCTGTACTGGAGCTCAATTAGCTTATCTATGTCACACTGGAGCTCAGTTAGCTTACCTGTACTGGAGCTCTATTAGCTTACCTGTACTGGAGCTCAATTAGCTTATCTATGTCACACTGGAGCTCAATTAGCTTATTTAGGACAGCAGTTGTTCCATTGTCTTAGCTAAGTTTCGCAATCAGGTTGTGTAATGCATCACTTCGCCCAATCAGGTGAACGTGCCGAACCTGACCGAGATCCAGTCCCGTCTGGCGTACGTGTCCTGCGTTCGCCAATTGGAGCGCGTGAAATCTGACGGCCTGTGCGAATACCTGCGGCCGCCAATTGAACGATACGCCACTCTGCAATTCGGCTCGTTTGAAGAAATCTACCAGGTCGGCTATCGCTACGCATTGGACGCCATTACCAAGTGGAGCCGATCTAAAAAGCTGCCGGTGTTTAAACGACAGGTGAGTTTTCATGATATTGTGCTTAACACAAGCTGTACCTTGGGAGCAAGCAAGCATTGCAACAGGCCCCAAGTTTGTGGCTACTCTGACTGGTAATGTGTTCTTTTCAACCTTTTGTGCGGCTTGTTGGTAACTTCAGATTGCTAATGATTGGTGTGGGCAAATATATGCGAGGATGGGCGACTGCAATGCGACTGAGAGGCGACTGTTGAGTCACTAGGGCATCGTGTGAGTTGCAGAATCGTAAGAGTGCCTAAAAAGTCGTCCAAAAGTCGTATTAGCGCTCAACTTTCTACCATTGAGTTGTTAAAAATCTGAAATGCGATTCTGATTCATTAAAGTGACGCAGATGCGCTTTAGACGCAACTCAGCGATTCTTTAGCGACTCCAGACACGAGTCTACGGTCCCCGGAGTCGTTTCAGAGTCGCACACAATAAAAACCCTTGAAATTTAATCTTAGGCGACTTTTTGATGACTTTTTGGCGAGTAAATTCTTTCCTATTCTACCTGTGTTACCTGCAACCTCCCGAACATCCTCCCGAATTACCGAACATCCCGACTTCGGCCATTGCAGATCAGCCGCCAACAGTCCGATCCCCTGGCATCCTCAACCAATCCCAATGCTGCTGCCACCGCCGCAGCGGCCGCCGCCGCAGCCGTGGCCGCCACCGCGCCGGAGGAGCAGGCGCCGCCTTCTCTGCGCTTCACCGACCTGGCCGAGATGCTCTGCCGCATTGACAACCCCGCTGGCGGCGGCGGAGGCGGCAGCGGCGGCCGAGGTGCCCGGCTGGCGCTAAACGACTCGGACGGAGAAGCCCGGTAGTGTGGTCGGACGGTTGCCTTGACGACGATTCCAGCAGTTCGACGAGCAACTCCGACGAAGATTACGACGATAATGTCGGTGAAAATGGCGATAAAATACCGGCTGGCAGCCAGCAGAACGACGCTGTCGACAACGGCATCATCGGCAGCGGTGTCGGTGGCGACGGTGCGTTGCAGGATGAGCCGCAGCACTTTAGCGATCCCGAGCTATTCGGCGGCGTTGACGACGACATGGATGCCGGCGCCGCCGATGACGAATCGGGCGACGATCAGTTGGGCGTCGACGTGCCCCGCCGTGCCGGTTCCTCGGTTAGGCGGCGTCGCCGAGTCGGCGGCGTTCGTCTGGCCACCGCGGCCACGTCGGCGGCTGTCGCTGCCGTGGCTGAAGGCGGCAAGAAGGCGGTGCAGTTCAGCTTCGATGATGGCAACCTGATTCGGGGATCGCTGTGAACTGGCGGCGGCTGGGCCTTAGTCTGCTGTGCTTTCCTTTCAATGAGGATTTTTAAACTGTCGTTTTTTACCTGTCGAAAGATGGGACTTTCAACTGGTTCGCTTTGCGTCTAATTGTAATGCCTGTTTTTTCTCCTCGCTTTGTATTTGTAATTGCGACGTGTAGCTATTTAATTCGCTACTTAGTTATGATTTTTTGTTGCGCAGAATTTGAAGAAAATGCAAAGATGACACGTGTTTCACTTACCCTGATTGTATCTGCCAAATTTATTGATAATTAGTTTTATTTTTTTCCGCAAATTTGATAAACATTTATTATGCTTTTTGTTCGGCTATGTTCGATTTTGAAAAAATAGCATAGTCAACTTTTACTTTTAAAATTATATCGAATCTTTCAACAACTCATTTAACCATTTAACCGCTACTTAATAATTGCCATGAAATCCTAACTGAAGTCTAAGGCCTCTGCAAGAATCTAGTTTTCATTTTCTTCACTGCATTGTTTGTGTACCCTTTCGCAGTGTACCCCTCAATTTCCTTCACTCTATCCTCAGTGTACACTCGCTCCAACCCCTCAATTTCACCCCACTCTATCCCCAGTGTACACTCGCTCCAACCCCTCAATTTCACCCCACTCTATCCCCAGTGTACACTCGCTCCAACCCCTCAATTTTACCTATCCCCAGCATACAGTCGCTCCAACCCCTCAATTTCACTCCACTCTATCGTCAGCGTGCACTTGCTCCCACCCCTCAATTTCACTTCACTCTATCCCCTAGTGTACACTCGCTCCCACCCCTCAATTTCACTTTACTCTATCCCCTAGTGTACACTCGCTCCCACCCCTCAATTTCACTTTACTCTATCCCCAGTGTACTCTCGCTCCCACCCATCAATTTCACTCCACTCTATCCCCAGCGTACACTCGCTCCCGGCCAAACCCTCGCCTGTCGCGGCTTACCCTTGTTTCTTGTGTCTGATAAAATATCGACTATTCGGCTTTCCTGATTAGGTTAGTGCGTGCAATTTACGTGCAATTTACTTTAATAATAACTTACGAATTATGCTAATGTGTTTTCATTCCCTGTTTTTAAAGCAATGCAGTTTTTCTTTAGCTTCGAAACCATTTGAAGGGCGACCATTGACAATAGCAAAAAGTTTTTTTTCGATATTTTGTCATGGGAAAGACTTTTTGCAACTATTGATAACATATTTTATTCCAAATTGAAAGTAGTTTCAGCCACTGTGATTTTACGCTCGTATATTCATAATTTTAAGCAAGTATCAAATTATTGTTCAAGTAGCTTATTGGCCTGTCAAATATTATTAAAGCGCTTGCCCAATTAGAATTTGTCAACCTAATTGTGGCTTTTAATTTTAGTCGCATGATTTAATTAGTTTGCTATTTTCAAACAGAAAGTGCATTGTGTACTATTCATGTCTGCACAATCGCTCTCGGTGAAAGAAATTTTATCCTATTTTGTGAGATATGTAACACTGTTTTGCTTTACTTATTTACTCTTCTAAACAGTTGGTTCTAGTTCTAGTGTCTGATTGCAGTATCATACATTTGCACTATTAGAGTAAAGGCGGTTTAGGAGTGTGGTGTACATTGGAGGCAGTTTTGAGTCGGTTAATTAGTGTGGTGTACATTGGAGGCAGTTTTGAGTCGGTTAATTAGTGTGGTGTACATTGGAGGCAGTTTTGAGTCGGTTAAGGAGTGTGGTGTACATTGGAGGCAGTTTTGAGTCTGTTAAGGAGTGTGGTGTACATTGGAGGCAGTTTTGAGTCGGTTAAGGAGTGTGGTGTGTACATTAGGGGGTGTTGAGGCGGTTAAGGAGTGTGGTGTGTACATTAGAGAAGTGTTGAGGCGGTTAAGGAGTGTGGTGTACATTGGGGGCAGCTTTGAGTCGGTTAAGGAGTGTGGTGTGTACATTGGGTGCAGTTTTGAGTCGGTTAAGCAGTGTGGTGTGTACATCGGGGCAGTTTTAGTCGGTTAAGCAGTGTGGTGTACATTGGGGGTGTTGAGGTGGTTAAAGAGTGTGGTGTGTATATTGGAGGGGATAGGATTAAGGTAGATTAGGAGTATATTTTGCAAAACAATGGATTTGGGTTAAACTTTACTGCCGTCACAAACCCTAATTATTGCATGCATGTGAGAGGCGACTGCCCTGTCTAAGCATGGCGGACAGCGGCCATCTATCAGTGACGCAGCGCCTGCCATTCAGCTGGGAACGGGTCTGTCTGGCGTTTTGGCGGCGCTATCCTAATCCCTACGCTAAGCATATTGTCGCAGAGGACGTTGTCGACAGGCGCATTGTGGACGGCTGTTTGCACACCCGCCGACTGTTAGTTAAACAGAGATCCCCCGGCGCGCTGCCCTGGTATTTGAAATCCCTGACCAGCATGTGCGAGTACATTGTTGAAGACTCGGTTATCGATCCGGCTGCCAAGTCTATTGTCACAACCACAAGGAATATCGGACTGCTCACTCGGCTGGGCGTTTTCACCGAGACCGTGCACTACACTCCGTGTGGGGATGAGACTCGGGTGAGCTCTATGTCCATCCACCCACCCACAATCTCCTGACCCAGCCCCATGTACACTTGGCTTATCAAATACCCCCAAATTCCCTGCCCCAGCCATATGTACACTCTGCTTATCACCCACCCCACAATCCCCTGCCCCAGCCCCATGTACACTCTGCTTATCACCCACCCCACAATCCCCTGCCCCAGCCATATGTACACTCTGCTTATCACCCACCCCACAATCCCCTGCCCCAGCCATATGTACACTCTGCTTATCACCCACCCCCGATCCTCTGACCCACCCCCTTTACACTCTGCTTATCACCCACCCCCGATCCTCTGACCCACCCCCTTTACACTCTGCTTATCGCACACCGTTTCTCAATAAATTCAGTCATAAGCTTTATTTGTCTGTCCCACTCCACCTGCGCCAGGTGCTGAAAACCGTCCGCATCCGGCACACTGTCCGCGTGTCAGACTGGCTCCAGCGCAAGGCAAACAATTTCTTCATTAGCAGCTACGCCAAGCGGGTGGAGGACACGAACCGCGGCTTCATGCACGTGCTCAGCCAGATGTTTCCCAACGTTGTTGAGAAGGCCCGCGGCAACTACAAAGCCGGCCAAGAGCTGGCCAGATCTGCCAGGCAGTCTCTGCGCGACAAGCTCAACCATGTTGGCGCCGGGCCGGGCGGCCTGTTGGCCAGTCGCAGAATTCGCTGCCTCTGCCCGGTCTGCGCAAAATCAGATAAATGATTGACCCGAGTTCTCTGCTAAATTGCTGATTTTTTATGGTCTTCAAAGTTACGAGATCGACTCGTGAGGAAAATCAAATATGAAAACTACCCGGACAACTCCCATGTCTATAGTTTATTGTACCGACTATATATTAATAATTTCTTCATAACATATTTCTATTTGCTGGATTTAATTGTAACCTATGCAATATTTTGCATACTCATATTTTTAATATATTACTTTCTGTGGGTTTTTTTACTTTTAAACTCAATCTCTCCCCAGCTAACTAGCCTACTATTAGTAGAGTTCAACGTTTGTTGCAACAAATAAATAAATAACTAACTAATAAACGAAAAGCTTAGTTCAAGGATATGAGAACCAACTGGATTTCTACCGAAGATTGTTTCACAGTGGCGCAAGTTTGAATGCATAGTTTAATTATATTAATTAAAAGTGTAAAACTGTTATGATTTGTTTTGTAAATTTAATGCGCGTCTTTATTTGTGTTTAGGTAGGAGTATGCTAGGGTAGATAGCGAGCACACCATAGGGTAAATAGCGAATAAACCATAGGGTAGATAGCGAACACAACATAGATTAGATAGTGAGCACACCATAGGGTAGATAGCGAGCACACCATAGGGTAAATAGCGAATAAACCATAGGGTAGATAGCGAACACAACATAGATTAGATAGTGAGCACACCATAGGGTAGATAGCGAGCACACCATAGGGTAAATAGCAAATAAACCATAGGGTAGATAGTGAGCACACCATAGAGTACATAGCAAGCACCCATAGGGTAGATAGCGAATAAACTATAGGGTAGATAGCGAGCACACCATAGATTAGATAGTGAGCACACCATAGGGTAGATAGCGAGCACCCCATAGGGTAGATAGCGAGCACACCATAGGGTAGATAGCAAGCACCCCATAGGGTAGATAGCGAGCACACCATAGGGTAGATAGCAAGCACCCCATAGGGTAGATAGCGAGCACACCATAGGGTAGATAGCAAGCACCCCATAGGGTAGATAGCGAGCACACCATAGGGTAGATAGTGAGCACACCATAGGGTAGATAGCGAGCACCCCATAGGGTAGATAGCGAGCACACCATAGGGTAGATAGCGAGCAGCACTACATTTCATCTCCAGCCAGTCAGCCATTAAAATTGCCCCCCCCCCTATCTGTGCAGCCAGAATGTCCGGCGTGCTACGCAAATGCGCCGCCCTGTTCGGCACAGCGGCCGCAATAGGCGCCTATCGTTACTATCAGCGCTTTGAGGACGGCAGCGGAGCTGGCGGAACCTACGGCGGCACCGGCCTGGCCGCCCGGTTCCTGCACTCTAGCCAGGCTTTGGCCTCCTTCACCAATAATTTCGAACCGTCCGTACGCTGGGATAACAATTGGGATAGGCGAGATCCCAAGAGTCTGGTCCGGCCGCCGCGTAATGATGAAGAAAGGGCAGCCTATGAGAAAGCTCTCGAGGAGGCTGTGCCGAAATCGTCCAGGCACCTCATCCTGGTGCGGCACGCCCAGTACTGCGACGGCGACACCGACGCGGCCAGGTGTCTCACTGAGCTCGGCTGGCAACAGGCTGAGCTCACTGGCCAGCGGCTCAAAGAGCTGAACTTGCCGCTGATTAAGCTGCACTTCTCCACCATGACTAGGGCCAAGTGAGGGGCCTGCATGCTTTGTTTAACCACTTTTAGGGCCTTTTGTTGGCCTCCATGGATACTATCCACCCCTGGGTCACCTGTCCCTTCAGTTATCCGCCCTTTATCCGCCCTGGGCCATCCGCCCTTCAGTTGTCTGCCCTGGGTCATCTGCCCCTTCAGTATCCGCCCTTTAGCTGCCGCCTTAAGTCACTCATCTCACCTGTTGCTTATCCGCATCCTGTCTTGTGTCTTCCTCTCCCCCCTTAGGTCATCCGCCCTTGGTCATCTGTCGCCCTTTTTGTTTAACCTTATTTGTGTATTCGCCGCTTTCATTCAATCCGTGTCTGCAGGCAAACAGCTGAAGCAATTCGCCGTCATCTGCCGAGCAGCCTGAGCGCTGAGCCCTGCTCCTTGCTTGAGGAGGGCGCACCTGTGCCGCCTGAGCCACCGGCGCCGCACTATCAGCCCAGCCCGGACACATTTCATCAGGTCTGCTCGCTGCTGCTGTGTATTTTATTTATTTTTCCTACTGTTTTCATATGCCACTTGGTTCCTGGATCATCCCCTCTCATTTATCATCCGCCCTATCCTTGATCATCCACCACTCCTCTCATTGATCATCCGCCCCTCTGATCATCCGCCCCTATCCTTGATCATCCGCCCTCCTCTCATTGATCATCCGCCCCTCTCCTTGATCATCCGCCCCTCCTCTCATTGATCATCCACCACGCCTCTCATTGATCATCCGCCCCTCACTTAGATCATCCGCCCCTCTCCTTGAGCATCCGCCCCTCACTTAGATCATCCGCCCCTCTCATTGATCAACCGCCCCTCTCCTTGATCATCCACCCCTCCTCTCATTGATCATCCGCCCCTCTGATCATCCGTTCACTCATTGATCATCCGCCCCACTGATCATCCGTTCTCTCATTAATCATCCGCCCCTCTCCTTGATCATCCGCCCCTCCTCGCATTGATCATCTACCCCTCCTCTCATTGATCATCCGCCTCTCTGATCATCCGCCCCTCTTCTTGATCACCGCCCTTCTCCTTGAGCATCCGCCCCTCACTTAGATCATCCGCCCCTCACTTAGATCATCCGCCCCTCTCCTTGAGCATCCGCCCCTCACTTAGATCATCCGCCCCTCTCATTGATCATCGGCCTCTCTATTTGATAATTTGCTCATAAATTCAAGCTAGTTTTGTAGAATTTTATCAATTTCAAATGCCTTATTTTCTACTGTCAGTAGAGAAACACGCGAATATCGCCAAATAAAAAATCGAAAGAATTCGCTAGCTTTGCTTATCTGGGGTCTCCCCCGCAGGACGGAGCCCGTATCGAGTCCGCATTTCGCCGCTTCTTCCATCGGGCGTCGGCCAGCCAAGCCGAGGACAGCTACGAATTGCTGGTCTGTCACGCCAACGTTATTCGCTATTTCGTCTGCCGGGCGTTGCAGCTGCCGCGGAGGCTTGGCTCCGGTTCAGCCTAGACCACGGCTCCATCACCTGGATAACTATTCGGCCAAATGGCCGGGTGGCAGTTCGATACGTTGGCAACTCGGGTCACATTCCGGCCGAGAAGTGCACCTATATTTGATTTTTATTCATGGGGGGATATTTTAGTTAGCTCTACGCCTGGTAGCTAGAGGGGAATAGTAATGCTGTAGGATAGGGGTTAGCAAACTCCAGCCCGCGTGCCATATGCGGCCTTTGGGGTCCTTTGAAACTTCACCATTGCAATCCGGCCCCGCCTAAGGTTTGTGGCTCTTCTAAGCTCTCTCAGCCTTCTCTCCTCTCCCTTCTCTCCTCTCCCTTCTCTCCTCTCCCTTCTCTCCTCTCCCTTCTCTCCTCTCCCTTCTCTCCTCTCCCTTCTCTCCTCTCCCTTCTCTCCTCTCCCTTCTCTCCTCTCCCTCTCTCCTCTCCCTCTCTCCTCTCCCTTCTCTCCTCTCCCTTCTCTCCTCTCCCTTCTCTCCTCTCCTTCTCTCCTCTCCCTTCTCTCCTTCTCTTCTCTCCCTTCTCTTCTCTCCCTTCTCTCCTCTCCCTTCTCTCCCTTCTTCTCTCTCCCTTCTCTTCTCTCCCTTCTTCTCTCCCTTCTCTCCCTTCTCTTCTCTCCCTTCTCTTCTCTCCCTTCTCTCCTCCTTCTCTCCTCTCCCTTCTCTCCCTTCTCTTCTCTCTCTTCGTCTCTCCCTTCTCTCCTCTCCCTTCTTCTCTCCCTTCCCTCTTGTGCATTCTACCATCTATTCCCTCCTCTCTTTCCCTTCCTCTGGCCAGCCCTTGAGTTAAAAAGTTTGCAACCCCTGATTTAGCGATACAGTTAGCAGTGCTAAAAGTAAGTAGTATATAGCGCGCGTGTTTTTTACCAAATTAATTTGTGCTTTTACAATATCAGCTGTGAGTTAATGTAGTTAACTGAGAAGTTAGTTACTAAGGCCTGCTCAAGTACAGGACGGAGGACTACGTTTCTTGGATTTCAGGAGGTTATTGATTTTAATGTAAATAAGACCCAATGTTTATCTTTTGATATGTCTTGCCTTGCTTATAGTTCTATTGATTTTCATAAAGCTTTTCATTTAGAAAGTTAGTAGGGTTCTAAATTAGGCGCTGGAAAAATGAAAACCTCCATTCTCCGTAATAATGTATTTCTTTGGTAAAACCGGCCTCCTAAAAAATCCCTAGAAACGTAGCTTCCCGTCCTCCTACTTGAGCAGCCCTTGTTAGTTTACCTGTCTGTTAGCTCGATACGCAGAACTATCATGTAACAGGCTGCCTGTATCAAATATCAAGTAATTATAAACTTGAATACCAAATAAATACATTGTGCCTGTAACACACACACAATCAGCTCATTGTTGAAAATATGAATTGCCGATCTGTGAAGATGAATCTGGATGATGTTGTTTCTTTCCTCATTTCCTGTGTTTAAAAGTGCAATTCATAAACTTGTAATTTATGAAATCACGTGCAGCCATGCCGCGTTATAAACAACTGCGAGCTGATTTCTGTCGTAATGTCTATTTTTAAATTTGTTCCACGTTGTCTCCTCAGTTCCTCGGCCTGTTTGTTTTGCCCCTATTGCCAAGGCTAAGACCTGAACTAATTTGATTCGGTTTCCTTTCCGGGCTGAAACTGTGCGCTATTTTTTATTATTAGTCACTTAGTCACCATCTTGCAATCTGCTGTGCACTGTGCACGCCTGTACTGCATGGGATTAGTGGGGGGAAGGCAGCTTCTCTCTCTCTCGCTCTCTCTCAAACTATAATAAGGGCTTGAAAATGTCGTAAGTTCTATCTATATCTCGGGGATACAGCATGTGACCGCCTGTCTTCTAATGTTCTTTTATTTCAGCTCCCTCTAAACTGCGCGCTGTTTTTTTAACTATAAGCAACAACGCGCTAAGTGCAAAGCGTGCCAGTTTTTGCATTGGCTGGCGCATACTATTCGATTATTTATAGACATGACGAACTTGGGCGTCACTCTTTAATCCGCCATTGAGCTGTTTTTCCTTAGCGTCTAAAGTCACCTACTAACAGTAGGATTATTTGCGCATCGCCTTGCCCTAGCCTGCTATTGGCTGGGAATGAGTTTGGTTTGGCCTTATTACAACAATCCGCATTGCCAGTTCCACGCCCCCATTTAAAACTCCTACGCACAGACAGGCCTTGCTGGGAACCAACCCCCCTCTTCCACCCCCTGCCCTGTTCTAATTCTCACCCCACCCCACCCGCCCTAGCCTTGCAACTCAGACCCCTCCTTCCTCAGCCCGGCCGGGCCACCCCCACCCCCCTCCGGGGCCGGGCCCCCATATAATTTATCGATCTTAAATGCCGGCACCCAGACAGACCCCCACAGGGCCTTCCGTTAAATGCGAGTAAAAACCCGGCTCGCTTGAAACTCGCTTCAGGGCCCCTCCTGTCTGTCCTTACCGGCGCCACCCACGCCTTTCAAACCTCCTCCATTGGCCACACCGCCACCCCGGCTGTGGGGTGCATTACAATTTAAATTATTCCCCCCCCTTGACAGGAACTACCAGACAGACTTCGCTCTTAATATCGCGCTTAAGAACAAGACGTGTTGTATTTAGAGAGCTATATAAGCTATTTGGTTAAGGCTCTACTCATCTGTAGTTCTCTTACCCACCTCATTGGCACTCTGCCATTGCCACTCACCAGGCAGGCATTTTCCTAGTTTCCTTTAAACAACTTGACGCTGCTTTGTCCAGGAAGGATTCATTCAGCAACGCAACACTTCGGCTAGAAGGCATCATCGCGCAGGATGGGTGGCTGCGTATCGCGTCAAAGCGGCGAATGCGACGGCGCTGTTGATTTCGACTGCGCCCCAATGCCGCAGCCGCTTGCCGCTAATGGACAAGCCAGCTCGAACCGGCTCAACTCTGAGCCGGAGCTGCATCAGAGACTGGAGCAGCAGATTGCGCTATTCAGACAGTCCAATTCTAGTCAGCAACTGTGCCAGTCCAGGCCCCGTTCCTCCAATACAACACCTGTGCCGCTCATTGTCAGCCACAATAATAATAATAATAGTTCGTCATCTTCTCGAGCTTCATCTTTGAAGAAGCTGCACCAGGTTAGCAGCAACGGTCTGCAACAGCTGGCTCAGTGCCAACAGCAGCAGCAGCAGCAATCCACTCGGATTGTGGCGAAATTCGATTACAGTGCACGGACTGAGGATGAAATCACATTCTGTGCTGGCGATGTCATGTACCTCATCAACGCTGTGTGAGTTCTGGCTTGCTTAATTAATGCCTTTAGCCTAATTGTCCAATCTAAGTCTAACCTAATCTCTCCTGTCTCTCAGCCTAATCTCCCTGTCTCTCAGCCTAATCTCCCCTGTCCCTTAGCCTAATCTCCCCTGTCCTTAGCCTAATCTCCCCTGTCTCTCAGCCTAATCTCCCCTGTCTCTCAGCCTAATCTCCCCTGTCCCTTAGCCTAATCTCCCCTGTCTCTTAGCCTAATCTCCCCTGTCCCTTAGCCTAATCTCCCCTGTCCCTTAGCCTAATCTCCCCTGTCTCTCAGCCTAATCTCCCCTGTCTCTTAGCCTAATCTCCCCTGTCTCTTAGCCTAATCTCCCCTGTCTCTTAGCCTAATCTCCCCTGTCTCTTAGCCTAATCTCCCCTGTCCCTTAGCCTAATCTCCCCTGTCCCTTAGCCTAATCTCCCCTGTCCCAGTGTCCCTTAGCCTAATCTCCCCTGTCTCTTAGCCTAATCTCCCCTGTCCCTTAGCCTAATCTCCCCTGTCTCTCAGCCTAATCTCCCCTGTCCCTTAGCCTAATCTCCTCTGTCCCTTAGCCTAATCTCCCCTGTCTCTTAGCCTAATCTCCCCTGTCCCTTAGCCTAATCTCCCCTGTCCCAGTGTCCCTTAGCCTAATCTCCCCTGTCTCTTAGCCTAATCTCCCCTGTCCCTTAGCCTAATCTCCCCTGTCTCTCAGCCTAATCTCCCCTGTCTCTTAGCCTAATCTCCCCTGTCCCTTAGCCTAATCGAGATGCTTTGAAACCATTTTGGCACCAATTTGATACTTGGCCTGCCAACGCATCAAATAGAAAAACAGGTTTGTTAGCAGATATGACTAATTCTCCTTAGAGTGGGAAACAGGTGAATTGCTTTGCTACGAGGGAGTAGAGAGCATTCAAGCATGCAGCACAGCTCTGACTCTCAAACTGGCAGAAGAGACGAGCACAATGGTGAGCGGCAGTCGGCTTTTAGCTGCTTGGTGATCTATTCTCGCGTTACCTGGCAGTTTTTAGACAATCAATTCGGAGCATGAGTCTGCAGAATGGCTAAATTGGGAATTCATTGGGCTGTTGGGCATGACTAGAAATGTGCTCAATACTGAATGGAATTGTATGTGGGCGGCCGGGTTGTGAATGCAGCTCACGATGCAGCTGATATCTCGATTAGGTTTCATTCTCTCCGCGTTTATTCAGTTTTCTATTTCTAATATTTCCACCACAATCTAGTTCCAAAGGTTATAACAATGGGTTAGTAGACACGATTATCTTAGAGACGGAGGTGAGGTGAGTGGGTTAGAGACGGTGAGGTGAGTGGGTTAGAGACGGAGGTGAGGTGAGTGGGTTAAGACGGAGGTGAGGTGAGTGGGTTAAGACGGAGGTGAGGTGAGTGGGTTAAGACGGAGGTGAGGTGAGTGGGTTATAGACGGAGGTGAGGTGAGTGGGTTAGAGACGGAGGTGAGGTGAGTGGGTTAAGACGGAGGTGAGGTGAGTGGGTTAGAGACGGAGGTGAGGTGAGTGGGTTATAGACGGGGGTGAGGTGAGTGGGTTAGAGACGGAGGTGATGTGAGTGGGTTAGAGACGGTGAGGTGAGTGGGTTAGAGACGGAGGTGAGGTGAGTGGGTTAGAGACGGTGAGGTGAGTGGGTTATAGACGGTGAGGTGAGTGGGTTATAGACGGAGGTGAGGTGAGTGGGTTAGAGACGGAGGTGAGGTGAGTGGGTTAGAGACGGTGAGGTGAGTGGGTTATAGACGGAGGTGAGGTGAGTGGGTTAGAGACGGTGAGGTGAGTGGGTTAGAAATGGAGGTGAGTGGGTAATGGGTTAGAGACGCACTGGGGAGATGAGAGCACAGAAGAGACACTGGGGTGAGATGAGAGCACAGAATACACACAGGGGTGAGATGAGAGCACAGAAGACACACTGGGGTGAGATGAGAGCACAGAATACACACGGGTGAGATGAGAGCACAGAATACACACAGGGGTGAGATGAGAGCACAGAAGACACACTGGGGTGAGATGAGAGCTCAGAAGACACACTAGGGTGAGATGAGAGCACAGAATACACACTGGGGTGAGATGAGAGCACAGAAGACACACTGGGGTGAGATGAGAGCACAGAAGACACACTGGGGTGAGATGAGAGCACAGAAGACACACTGGGGTGAGATGAGAGCACAGAAGACACACTGGGGTGAGATGAGAGCACAGAAGACACACTGGGGTGAGATGAGAGCACAGAAGACACACTGGGGTGAGATGAGAGCACAGAAGACACACTGGGGTGAGATGAGAGCACAGAAGACACACTGGGGTGAGATGAGAGCTCAGAAGACACACTAGGGTGAGATGAGAGCACAGAAGACACACTGGGGTGAGATGAGAGCACAGAAGACACACTGGGGTGAGATGAGAGCACAGAATACACACTGGGGTGAGATGAGAGCACAGAAGACACACTGGGGTGAGATGAGAGCACAGAAGACACACTGGGGTGAGATGAGAGCACAGAAGACACACTGGGGTGAGATGAGAGCACAGAAGACACACTGGGGTTAGATGAGAGCACAGAAGACACACTGGGGTTAGATGAGAGCACAGAAGACACACTGGGGTTAGATGAGAGCACAGAAGACACTAGAATTCAAATGGGACATTGCGCGCAGGAAACGAGTCAGACCATGCAGGTCAGAATTGAAGATTTTTTGGCTGTCGTCCAACCAGGCCAGGCCGGCAAGCGAAAGCAGAAATTTTGCAAGTTTTTATTGCTGCTGTGGTGCCTGCGCTGTGCAGTTCTGTGCCCTCCCTGTCTCCTACCCATGTATAGAATCTGATGTATATATGTAGGCGTTCGCTCTTGATGTGCAGGGATTTTTAGATACTGGTTCCTATAATGCAGTGCTGGCTAAGCCTGTAGAATAAGCATAGTACGCTCGAGTAGCAAAGTTCGATTTGAAAATATCTCATGGTTTTAAGATCCGTTTTGCAAACTTGCAAATTTAGTCCGTTTATTACACAACAAGCTGGTCTTAATCAACGCTCTTTGTTCAATCATAAAAGCAAGTAATAGTCTTTGTCAAGCGGTGACGGTGTTTAGTCACTGGGTCGGGAGGGTCCACTTAACTACTTTTCTGCCTGTGAGGTGTGGCGATATTCTGGGGAAATCTTCTGAAAGCCGGGGAGTTCCGGGAGAGAAGCAGCAAGGGCCGCAAATGTTAATTCATTTGCTTTGTTATAACCTCTAACCTCTCCCCTCCTTCACAAAGCTATCGTTACGTGTCTCTGTATTACCGTCTTCTTGAACTTTACAGAACCATTTTTTATGAGTCATACATAAGGCCCCCCTAGGATGCAGTCTACATAAAAATTTTCATACTGGTATTCAGGCACAATAAAATGCTGTCACAATCACCTGCTGGCTAGGTAATAAAACTTGTTTCAAAATGCTGGGGGCTGACTGCTAGGTAATTCAAGTGCAAAACTTATCATCATCATTCTGATGTTGCAGTGTTTTTTAATTTGCAGAGACCCGGTGTGGTGGTACGTTGAGCACAGGACCACTCGCTCCTGCGGCTACGCGCCCGTGGACCTGCTGGCTAAGGGCAACTCGCTGGACTCGAAATGGTAAGAGAGGTTTTTTAGGGGTCTTCGGACTGCTCCAGCCCTCCTTTGAGATGGATTTAGTTTTTCATACTGAGGCATCACGCATCAGGGAGGGGGTAGCGGCGGCCACTGAAGCATCAGGGAGGGGTAGCTGCGGCCACTGAAGCATCAGGGAGGGGGTAGCTGCGGCCACTGAAGCATCAGGGAGGGTAGCAGCGGCCACTGAAGCATCAGGGCCATCAGGGAGGTTAGCTGCGGCCACTGAAGCATCAGGGAGGATAGCTGCGGCCACTGAAGCATCAGGGAGGTTAGCTGCGGCCACTGAAGCATCAGGGAGGTTAGCTGCGGCCACTGAAGCATCAGGGAGGTTAGCTGCGGCCACTGAAGCATCAGGGAGGTTAGCTGCGGCCACTGAAGCATCAGGGAGGTTAGCTGCGGCCACTGAAGCATCAGGGAGGTTAGCTGCGGCCACTGAAGCATCAGGGAGGTTAGCTGCGGCCACTGAAGCATCAGGGAGGTTAGCTGCGGCCACTGAAGCATCAGAGAGGGTAGCAGCGGTCACTGAAGCATCAGGGCCATCAGGGAGGTTAGCTGCGGCCACTGAAGCATCAGGGAGGGTAGCTGCGGCCACTGAAGCATCAGAGAGGGTAGCTGCGGCCACTGAAGCATCAGGGAGGGTAGCTGCGGCCACTGAAGCATCAGGGAGGGTGTTGCAGGGCGGCACATCTGAAGCATCAGGGAGGGTGTGGCGGGGCGGCACCCCCTGAAGCATCAGGGAGGGGGTAGCGGCGTCAGCGCACTAAAAGATGAAGAGGGCAGGCAAATTCGCGGTTATCCATTCCCTGCAAAATTTTCAGGGCGCAAATTCCTTTGGGAGGGAAACACTTTCAAGCAAAACAGGCCGCAAGAACTGCTGAACACAGAGTTCCCAATGCGTTCTAGCAGTCGAAATCGTTTTTTTTATGATTTCCGCCTTTTGTTTGTCTCTAGCAGCCTTCTTAACGCAGTGATGTTGATAGTGTCCAGGAACTGGGCAGGCACAGCTGTATTTCTTGCTGATCGCGACTGCAACTCACCCTGCGCTTCTTAGGAACCGCTCCCTGCTTTTCTCGGTGTATCAACTTGCCGGCTTGCGTGGCCATGTGGCCAGGGATTCAGTTTTAACTAGGGCTTTAGCTAGTTCTTTGTTTGTGTCACTGCGTTCCACTTTTTGTTTTTACAGTTAGTCAGGTTTTTTTTTAATTTTTTTGTATAAGTCCCATCTCGTATAATTGTATCGTTACTTAATTGCCTCTTTATTGGAAATGATTCTCCCCTAATTATTGGGGATATTGATGTGTCAATAATTTATACTCGTCTCCTGTGTTCCTGTCAGCTCAGGTGTCCCTGTCTGCTCAGATGTCCTTGTCTGCTCAGGTGTCCCTGTCTGCTCAGGTGTCCACGTCTGCTCAGGTGTCCCTGTCTGCTCAGGTGTCCCTGTCAGCTCAGGTGTTCCTGTCTGCTCAGGTGTTCCTGTCAGCTCAGGTGTCCCTGTCTGCTCAGGTGTCCACGTCTGCTCAGGTGTCCCTGTCTGCTCAGGTGTCCCTGTCAGCTCAGGTGTTCCTGTCAGCTCAGGTGTTCCTGTCAGCTCAGGTGTTCCTGTCAGCTCAGGTGTTCCTGTCAGCTCAGGTGTTCCTGTCAGCTCAGGTGTTCCTGTTAGCTCAGGTGTCCCTGTCAGCTCAGGTGTCCCTGTCAGCTCAGGTGTTCCTGTCAGCTCAGGTGTTCCTGTCAGCTCAGGTGTTCCTGTCAGCTCAGGTGTTCCTGTCAGCTCAGGTGTTCCTGTCAGCTCAGGTGTTCCTGTTAGCTCAGGTGTCCCTGTCTGCTCAGGTGTCCTTGTCTGCTCAGGTGTCCCTGTCTGCTCAGGTGTCCCTGTCTGCTCAGGTGTCCCTGTCTGCTCAGGTGTCCCTGTCAGCTCAGGTGTTCCTGTCTGCTCAGGTGTTCCTGTCAGCTCAGGTGTCCATGTCTGCTCAGGTGTTCCTGTTAGCTCAGGTGTTCCTGTCAGCTCAGGTGTCCCTGTCAGCTCAGGTGTTCCTGTCAGCTCAGGTGTCCCTGTCAGCTCAGGTGTTCCTGTCAGCTCAGGTGTCCCTGTCAGCTCAGGTATCCCTGTCAGCTCAGGTGTCCTTGTCTGCTCAGGTGTCCCTGTCTGCTCAGGTGTCCCTGTCACTGTCGGCTCAGGTGTCCCTGTCTGCTCAGGTGTCTCTGTCTGCTCAGGTGTCCCTGTCAGCTCAGGTGTTCCTGTCAGCTCAGGTGTTCCTGTCTGCTCAGGTGTCCCTGTCTGCTCAGGTGTCCCTGTCTGCTCAGGTGTTCCTGTCAGCTCAGGTGTTCCTGTCAGCTCAGGTGTTCCTGTCAGCTCAGGTGTCCATGTCTGCTCAGGTGTTCCTGTCAGCTCAGGTGTTCCTGTCAGCTCAGGTGTTCCTGTCTGCTCAGGTGTTCCTGTCTGCTCAGGTGTCCTTGTCTGCTCAGGTGTCCTTGTCTGCTCAGGTGTCCATGTCTGCTCAGGTGTCCCTGTCACTGTCGGCTCAGGTGTCCCTGTCTGCTCAGGTGTCCTTGTCTGCTCAGGTGTCCCTGTCACTGTCGGCTCAGGTGTCCCTGTCAGCTCAGGTGTCCCTGTCAGCTCAGGTATCCCTGTCTGCTCAGGTGTCTCTGTCTGCTCAGGTGTCCCTGTCTTCTCAGGTGTCCCTGCCTGCTCAGGTGTCCCTCACACTCTCAAAGAGCTACCAAAACTCCCCCAAATTTCAGCTGGTTCGCCGGACCCCTCGCCAGAAAAGAGGCCGAGAGACTCCTGCTCAGCGCGGAGAACCCGTCGGGCACCTTCATGATCAGAGAATCCAGCACAGTGCACGGTGAGCTGAGGCCTCAACTCCCTTATCTCACTGGATCTGGCCCCTCGATATTATCTTCCTGTCTGTCTCTTTTAGCTATAACTTTCAATTGCCTGTTCTCTGTTTGCTTTTTTGTCATTGTGTGTGTGCTGTGCTTGCAATGATAGCATGCTGCCTCGCCGTAAGGAGACTTAGTGATAATGAGTAGATAGAGATAAGTTGCACTACAGGAAATGACTCTCAGCCATGCAGGTGAAGAAGAAATTAATTTAAATTGCCAATTTCTTGTCGACCTCTCTCAGCCAGTCTCTGTGTGTCTCTGTGTGCCGCCTGTTGCAGATGTTGTTGGCAGTGTGCCAGGTGTATGTAAGACTGCGCAAGCGCGTGGCTACTGTGCGGTGGGCGGCGGCGCGCATGTTAGAAACACGCGCCAGAATTCGGCACGAGAAGAGACGGGCAAGAGGCCGGCCTAGAAGAGTCGAGAGAGAGAGAGAGAGAGAGAGAAACTCCTTCAGAGAGACTTAGTGAATAATTTATCAGTGCAGCGCCCACACCTGTGCAGACAGGAAAGGCTGCGTTTATTCGATCTCTTAAATTTGGTTTCATTAGTTTTCAGTTGCGTGACGCTTTTAAAGCGCGTATTTTTAATTCATTAGGGAAACTTTTCTAGTCGTCGACATAAAATGCTCTTTGATCGTTTTGTTTGAAATTGAAGCGCAGGATTGTGCTTTAGCAAAATATGTTTCGCACTGTTCTCCCGTCTGTCTGGCCTGTGTCCTTCTAGGCTGTAAATTCTTACCAAAATCCACCCCACAGTCCCAGCAGTTGGTTTCAGGCTGGCACTTGAAGCTTTTTGTTGCGATTTCTGCGGGCACAGCTGCTGCGGTGGGCTGTGGGAGATAAAATTGCCTGCTGACATTCACTGTGCGGCAGCGATGGGGCGGACAGGGGAATCTAGTAGGTGTTGGAGACTGTGGGTGCACTGATGCTCTCTGACTGGCCGCACAGCTGTCACCTGTGTGCGTATCTGTGTGTGTGTGTCTGTCTGTCTGTCTGTCTGTCTGCCTGCCTGCCTGTCTGTCTGTCTGTCTGTCTGTCTGCCTGCCTGCCTGTCTGTCTGTCTGTCTGTCTGTCTGTGTCTGTCTGTCTGTCTGTCTGTCTGTCTGTCTGTCTGTCTGTCTGTCTGTCTGTCTGTCTGTCTGTCTGCCTGCCTGTCTGTCTGTCTGTCTGTCTGTGTCTGTCTGTCTGCCTGTCTGTCTGTCTGTCTGTCTGTCTGTCTGTCTGTCTGTCTGTGTCTGTCTGTCTGCCTGTCTGTCTGTCTGTCTGCCTGCCTGTCTGTCTGTCTGTCTGTCTGTGTCTGTCTGTCTGCCTGTCTGTCTGTCTGTCTGTCTGTCTGTCTGTCTGTCTGTCTGTCTGTCTGTCTGTCTGTCTTAGTGTCTGTCTGTCTGTCTTAGTGTCTTAGTGTCTGTCTGTCTGTCTGTCTGTCTGTCTGTCTGTCTGTCTGTCTGTCTGTCTGTCTGTCTGTCTGTCTGTCTGTCTTAGTGTCTGTCTGTCTGTCTTTGTGTCTTAGTGTCTGTCTGTCTGTCTGTCTGTCTGTCTGTCTGGTACAGTCTCTGTCTCAGCGAATGTGTCTGCTATACTGTATTTCTGTATTGTCTGTCTGTCTGTCTGTCTGTCTGTCTGTCTGTCTGTCTGTCTGCCTGCCTGTCTGTCTGTCTGTCTGTCTGTGTCTGTCTGTCTGCCTGTCTGTCTGTCTGTCTGTCTGTCTGTCTGTCTGTCTGTCTGTGTCTGTCTGTCTGCCTGTCTGTCTGTCTGTCTGCCTGCCTGTCTGTCTGTCTGTCTGTCTGTGTCTGTCTGTCTGCCTGTCTGTCTGTCTGTCTGTCTGTCTGTCTGTCTGTCTGTCTGTGTCTGTATGTATGCTTTCTCTGTCCTGTCTGTCCTTCAAAAATCATTCACACAGATCGTAATCTGTATTTAAATACAATATTTAAACTTTTTTTCAGATTTAAAAGAGACTACTCACATGCCTGCGAGTAGTAAAATGGTACATGCATATTATTATATTTACGCATCCAACTCCAACCAATGAAATTAATTGCAGCCAGCTACTCGCTGTCAGTGTTGGACAAGCCGCTGGATGGCCAGGACACCGTCAAGCACTATCGGATTCGCCAGCTGGACAACTGCGCTGGATTCTTCATCACCCGGAAAGCCCAGTTCTCCAGCATGCAAGAGCTGGTGGACTATTATAGCTGCCAGGTGAGTCTGCAGTGACCTACAGAAAGACAGACAGACAGACAGACAGACAGACAGACAGACAGGCACACGGGCAGACACACAGACAGACACACACACAGACACACAGACAGACACAGACCGACACACGGACAGATACACGGGCAGACACACAGACAGACAGACACACGGACAGATACACGGGCAGACACACAGACAGACAGACACACGGACAGACACACAGACAGACACACGTACAGACTTACGGACAGACACTCTGACAGACACAGACACGCGGACAGACACACAGACACACGTACAGACTTACGGACAGACACTCTGACAGACACAGACACGCGGACAGACACACAGACAGACTTACGGACAGACATATAGACAGACACACACACAGACAGACAGACACGCGGACAGACACATGGACAGACACACGGACAGACACACGTACAGACAGACAGACACAGACACACAGACAGACACACGTACAGACTTACGGACAGACACTCTGACAGACACAGACACGCGGACAGACACACAGACACACGTACAGACTTACGGACAGACACTCTGACAGACACAGACACGCGGACAGACACACAGACAGACTTACGGACAGACATATAGACAGACACACACACAGACAGACAGACACGCGGACAGACACATGGACAGACACACGGACAGACACACGTACAGACAGTCAGACACAGACACACAGACAGACACACGTACAGACTTACGGACAGACACTCTGACAGACACACACCCACAGACACGCGGGCAGACACAGAGACAGACACACGTACAGAAAATCCCGCATGCCAAACCCGCAGGCGGGCGGTCTGTGCTGCCGACTCACCAGCGCCTGTCCCAGGCAGACTCCGGTGGTGGCGGACCTGTCCTACCGGACCAGAGGCGACATGTGGGAGATCCCGCGCCAGCAGATCAAGCTGGTCGAGCAGCTGGGCTCCGGGCAGTTCGGTGAGGTCTGGAGCGGCCTGTTCAACGAAGCCCAGGAGGTGGCCGTGAAGATGCTGAAGGGCGGCGGCATGTCCCGCGCCGAGTTCCTGAAGGAGGCCCGCATTATGAAGCGGCTGCGCCATCCGAAACTCGTGCAACTCTTCGCCGTGTGCACCGAAGGCGACCCGGTGTACATCGTCACAGAGTTGATGAGCGGCGGCTCTCTGCTGAATCACCTTCGAAATTTCAAGCCGCACCAGCTGGACTTTTCTGCCCTGGTGAGCTGGCATTCCGTGTGCCCAGAATCCCACACTGCTGTCTATCCCACACTGCTGCCTATCCCACACTGCTGTCTATCCCACACTGCTGCCTATCCCACACTGCTGTTTATCCCACACTGCTGTCTATCCCACACTGCTGTCTATCCCACACTGCTGTCTATCCCACACTGCTGTTTATCCCACACTGCTGTCTATCCCACACTGCTGTCTATCCCACACTGCTGCCTATCCCACACTGCTGCCTATCCCATACTGCTGTCTATCCCACACTGGACTGTCTATCCCACACTGGACTGTCTATCCCACACTGGACTGTCTATCCCACACTGGACTGTCTATCCCACACTTGACTCTTTCCCACAGGCCACATTGGACTGTCTATCCCACACTTTGCTGTCTATCCCACACTAAACTGTCTATACCACACTGGACTGTCTATCCCACACTGGACTGTCTATCCCACACTTTGCTGTCTATCCCACACTTTGCTGTCTATCCCACACTGGACTGTCTATCCCACACTTTGCTTTCTATCCCACACTGGACTGTCCATCCCACACTTTGCTGTCTATCCCACAATAAACTGTCTATCCCACACTAAACTGTCTATCCCACACTTTTCTGTCTATTCCACACTGGACTGTCTATCCCACACTTTGCTGTCTATCCCACACTGGACTGTCTATCCCACACTGCTGTCTATCCCACACTGCTGTCTATCCCACACTGCTGCCTATCCCACACTGCTGCCTATCCCATACTGCTGTCTATCCCACACTGGACTGTCTATCCCACACTGGACTGTCTATCCCACACTGGACTGTCTATCCCACACTGGACTGTCTATCCCACACTTGACTCTTTCCCACAGGCCACATTGGACTGTCTATCCCACACTTTGCTGTCTATCCCACACTAAACTGTCTATACCACACTGGACTGTCTATCCCACACTGGACTGTCTATCCCACACTTTGCTGTCTATCCCACACTTTGCTGTCTATCCCACACTGGACTGTCTATCCCACACTTTGCTTTCTATCCCACACTGGACTGTCCATCCCACACTTTGCTGTCTATCCCACAATAAACTGTCTATCCCACACTAAACTGTCTATCCCACACTTTTCTGTCTATTCCACACTGGACTGTCTATCCCACACTTTGCTGTCTATCCCACACTGGACTGTCTATCCCACACTGGACTGTCTATCCCACACTGGACTGTCTATCCCACACTGGACTGTCTATCCCACACTGGACTGTCTATCCCACACTTGACTCTTTCCCACAGGCCACATTGGACTGTCTATCCCACACTTTGCTGTCTATCCCACACTAAACTGTCTATACCACACTGGACTGTCTATCCCACACTGGACTGTCTATCCCACACTTTGCTGTCTATCCCACACTTTGCTGTCTATCCCACACTGGACTGTCTATCCCACACTTTGCTTTCTATCCCACACTGGACTGTCCATCCCACACTTTGCTGTCTATCCCACAATAAACTGTCTATCCCACACTAAACTGTCTATCCACACTTTTCTGTCTATTCCACACTGGACTGTCTATCCCACACTTTGCTGTCTATCCCACACTGGACTGTCTATCCCACACTGCTGTCTATCCCACACTGCTGTCTATCCCACACTGCTGCCTATCCCACACTGCTGCCTATCCCATACTGCTGTCTATCCCACACTGGACTGTCTATCCCACACTGGACTGTCTATCCCACACTGGACTGTCTATCCCACACTTGACTCTTTCCCACAGGCCACATTGGACTGTCTATCCCACACTTTGCTGTCTATCCCACACTAAACTGTCTATACCACACTGGACTGTCTATCCCACACTGGACTGTCTATCCCACACTTTGCTGTCTATCCCACACTTTGCTGTCTATCCCACACTGGACTGTCTATCCCACACTTTGCTTTCTATCCCACACTGGACTGTCCATCCCACACTTTGCTGTCTATCCCACAATAAACTGTCTATCCCACACTAAACTGTCTATCCCACACTTTTCTGTCTATTCCACACTGGACTGTCTATCCCACACTTTGCTGTCTATCCCACACTGGACTGTCTATCCCACACTGGACTGTCTATCCCACACTGGACTGTCTATCCCACACTTGACTCTTTCCCACATTGGACTGTCTATCCCACACTTTGCTGTCTATCCCACACTTTGCTGTCTATCCCACACTAAACTGTCTATCCCACACTTTTCTGTCTATACCACACTGGACTGTCTATCCCGCACTGGACTGTCTATCCCACACTTTGCTGTCTATCCCACACTGGACTGTCCATCCCACACTTTGCTGTCTATCCCACACTAAACTGTCTATCCCACACTTTTCTGTCTATCCCACACTGGACTGTCCATCCCACACTTTGCTGTCTATCCCACACTGGACTGTCCATCCCACACTTTGCTGTCTATCCCACAATAAACTGTCTATCCCACACTAAACTGTCTATCCCACACTTTTCTGTCTATTCCACACTGGACTGTCTATCCCACACTTTGCTGTCTATCCCACACTGGACTGTCTATCCCACACTGGACTGTCTATCCCACACTGGACTGTCTATCCCACACTTGACTCTTTCCCACATTGGACTGTCTATCCCACACTTTGCTGTCTATCCCACACTTTGCTGTCTATCCCACACTAAACTGTCTATCCCACACTTTTCTGTCTATACCACACTGGACTGTCTATCCCGCACTGGACTGTCTATCCCACACTTTGCTGTCTATCCCACACTGGACTGTCCATCCCACACTTTGCTGTCTATCCCACACTAAACTGTCTATCCCACACTTTTCTGTCTATCCCACACTGGACTGTCCATCCCACACTTTGCTGTCTATCCCACACTGGACTGTCCATCCCACACTTTGCTGTCTATCCCACAATAAACTGTCTATCCCACACTAAACTGTCTATCCCACACTTTTCTGTCTATTCCACACTGGACTGTCTATCCCACACTTTGCTGTCTATCCCACACTGGACTGTCTATCCCACACTTTGCTGTCTATCCCACACTTGACTCTATCCCTACAGGTGGACATTCTGGGCCAGGTGGCCAGCGGCATGCAGTACCTGGAGGCCGAGAAGTTCATCCACCGCGATCTGGCCGCCCGCAACATCCTGGTCGGCGAGCGCAACTGCGTCAAGGTGGCGGACTTCGGCCTGTCACGGGCCATCGGCGACTACGACGGCGGCGAGTACATGGCGCAGCAGGGGGCCAAGTTTCCCATCAAGTGGACCAGCCCGGAGGCCGCTCTTCTGGGCCGCTTCACCATCAAGTCGGACGTCTGGTCCTTTGGCATCGTTATCTACGAGGTGGTCACCTATGGCCAGGTGAGCGGCTGAGCTGGGCAGCTGAGAGCCACGGGTAGGTTAGAGTAGCGTAGCGGTAGACAGGTAGGTTAGAGTAGCGGACAGGTAGGTTAGAGTAGCGGACAGGTAGGTTAGAGTAGCGGACAGGTAGGTTAGAGTAGCGGACAGGTAGGTTAGAGTAGCGGACAGGTAGGTTAGAGTAGCGGACAGGTAGGTTAGAGTAGCGGACAGGTAGGTTAGAGTGGAGTGGCGGGAGACAGGTAGGTTAGAGTAGCGTGAAGGTAGACAGTTAGTTTAGAGTAGCGTGAAGGTAGACAGTTAGTTTAGAGTAGCGTGAAGGTAGACAGTTAGTTTAGAGTAGCGTGAAGGTAGACAGTTAGTTTAGAGTAGCGTGAAGGTAGACAGTTAGTTTAGAGTAGCGTGAAGGTAGACAATTAGTTTAGAGTAGCGTGAAGGTAGACAATTAGTTTAGAGTAGCGTGAAGGTAGACAGTTAGTTTAGAGTAGCATGAAGGTAGACAATTAGTTTAGAGTAGCGTGAAGGTAGACAGTTAGTTTAGAGTAGCATGAAGGTAGACAGTTAGTTTAGAGTAGCGTGAAGGTAGACAGTTAGTTTAGAGTAGCATGAAGGTAGACAATTAGTTTAGAGTAGCGTGAAGGTAGACAATTAGTTTAGAGTAGCGTGAAGGTAGACAATTAGTTTAGAGTAGCGTGAAGGTAGACAATTAGTTTAGAGTAGCGTGAAGGTAGACAATTAGTTTAGAGTAGCGTGAAGGTAGACAGTTAGTTTAGAGTAGCGTGAAGGTAGACAATTAGTTTAGAGTAGCGTGAAGGTAGACAGTTAGTTTAGAGTAGCATGAAGGTAGACAATTAGTTTAGAGTAGCGTGAAGGTAGACAATTAGTTTAGAGTAGCGTGAAGGTAGACAGTTAGTTTAGAGTAGCGTGAAGGTAGACAATTAGTTTAGAGTAGCGTGAAGGTAGACAGTTAGTTTAGAGTAGCATGAAGGTAGACAATTAGTTTAGAGTAGCGTGAAGGTAGACAATTAGTTTAGAGTAGCGTGAAGGTAGACAGTTAGTTTAGAGTAGCGTGAAGGTAGACAATTAGTTTAGAGTAGCGTGAAGGTAGACAGTTAGTTTAGAGTAGCATGAAGGTAGACAATTAGTTTAGAGTAGCGTGAAGGTAGACAATTAGTTTAGAGTAGCGTGAAGGTAGACAATTAGTTTAGAGTAGCGCTCAGCGCAGTAACGCTGGGGAATCAGCTCTGATGTCCCTCATCGCCCCGCCTTCCAGATGCCATACCCCGGCATGAGCAACACGGAGACTCTGCAGGAACTGGAGACCGGATACCGGATGCCACGGCCGGCCAACTGCTCGGAGGAGCTGTACGACATCATGCTCAACTGCTGGGATGAGACGCCTGAGGAGCGGCCAACCTTTGCTCATCTGGCGCAGTACTTTGAGGATTTTTTCCCCTCCACGGATTCCGGATATCGGGCTACTGCTGAGGTGAGTGGGGTGTCTGCCTGACCTACCTGGGACATTGGGGGTGTCTGCCTGACCTACCTGGGACATTGGGGGTGTCTGCCTGACCTACCTGGGACATTGGGGGTGTCTGCCTGACCTACCTGGGACATTGGGGTGTCTGCCTGAGCTACCTGGGACATTGGGGTGTCTGCCTGACCTACCTGGGACATTGGGGGTGTCTGCCTGACCTACCTGGGACATTGGGGGTGTCTGCCTGACCTACCTGGGACATTGGGGGTGTCTGCCTGACCTACCTGGGACATTGGGGTGTCTGCCTGACCTACCTGGGACATTGGGGGTGTCTGCCTGACCTACCTGGGACATTGGGGTGTCTGCCTGAGCTACCTGGGACATTGGGGGTGTCTGCCTGACCTACCTGGGACATTGGGGGTGTCTGCCTGACCTACCTGGGACATTGGGGGTGTCTGCCTGACCTACCTGGGACATTGGGGGTGTCTGCCTGACCTACCTGGGACATTGGGGGTGTCTGCCTGAGCTACCTGGGACATTGGGGGTGTCTGCCTGACCTACATGGGACATTGAGGTGTCCGCGGGACATTGGGGACCGACTCTATTTATAATTTTAACAGAGTTGACTTTTTATTATTGAATTTTCGTGAGCGACAGCACCTGCCTAACGGAATCGCGTCTCCTAAACTTTTTCTCCAGATCGTCTGAGTCCCAAAATGCTACTCCAGAGCGCCAGCTTCTACTAGAGAAATTGATTTCATCCAGATGCACCGAACTCATAATTTATCGTTCAATAGCCATTGATTGACAGAGATCTCATTGTGCAAAGGTGCGCCAACTTTGGCAGTCTAACTGCTACAGTATGCAGGGGCATGATAAAAGTACGCATATTCAGCTCGTTTGAACCGAATCGACTTATTTTATTTAAGCTCTCTAGTTTCTATTTACTGTATGCCACTGTTTAAATGTAGCACCGTTGGAATTGTTTAACAACCAATGCAGATATTGTCTTTCTGCGAATTTCGAAACTCGATTTCACAATTCTGACAAGTATGGTTATACGAAATTTATGTTTGAGGGATGCGCTTGAATGTACTCGTGTCCTAATACTCGTATACTCGTATCCATACAGCCACTCCCAGAAGGCCAAAGCCAAACCCCCACCCCATAGAGCCACCCCAAAACCACTACCCCATACAGCCACCCCAAAACCACTACCCCATACAGCCACCCCAAAACCACTACCCCATACAGCCACCTCAAAACCACTACCCCATACAGCCACCCCAAAACCACTACCCCATACAGCCACCCCAAAACCCCTACCTATACAGCCACCCCAAAACCACTACCCCATACAGCCACCCCGAAACCCCCACCTATACACAGCCACCCCAAAACCACTACCCCATACAGCCACCCCAAAACCACTGCCCCATACAGCCACCCCAAAACCACTACCCCATACAGCCACCCCAAAACCACTGCCCCATACAGCCACCCCAAAACCACTACCCCATACAGCCACCCCAAAACCACTACCCCATACAGCCACCCCAAAACCACTACCCCATACAGCCACCTCAAAACCCCTACCTATACAGCCACCCCAAAACCACTACCCCATACAGCCACCCCAAAACCCCTACCTATACAGCCACCCCAAAACCACTACCCCATACAGCCACCCCGAAACCCCCACCTATACACAGCCACCCCAAAACCTCAATCTTGCTGTCACTAAATCATGCTATGCCTGGTAGACATTTATTGTGTCGCATTTTAATGCCGGTGAATGCAATTCCAAGTAAACTGATCAGTCTCATTTGCGCAGAAACTCGCACTCAAATCAAATTCGGAACTGCATCCCGAATATTGAAAAACTTTAATAAAGAACAACGCGTACCCATGTTTTCCATCACTTACTAATGGTAGCATGTTCCGATGTGCCTAGGAGGCATTTTTCTGTATTTGCGAAACAGCACTGTCTGTTGCTTGCCCAAGAGAAAGCCGCTATTATTTGTTTGCTTTCAACAGGCTATTTTTGATGATAATAAAAATCAGTTTCTGTAATAAATCACCTCTCTCAAATTGGCTTATTGTCCAGCCAGTAATAATTATTTAAATTGACAGAATTTAATAAGCAGAGGTTGACAACATCAGGTCATCAGTGCAGGTAGTTGTGTTTTAAGAAAATTGCAATCAAAGCAGCAAAAGAAACTTTCATTGGAGAGAAAATCAGTGAAAAAACGCACAGGAAATCAAAGAGAAAAAGGAGCATGTAAATTGTAAAATTGTCTGGGTTTAGAGAGTACATGTAGACCTTTAAATAATCACAGTCAGGATTTAACTTTTAACTGGGGTTCATATTACTGAAAGTAGAAACTACAATTTAATCAGCCGAAATGGAATTTTTTAATTTTGATATCGAATACAATCGAACTACAAGTACCGATGCCAAGAAGAGTCTTTGCAGGCTTTACAGATAAAATATGAAAGAAGTGACTCTAAAACTACGAGATGTGACTGTTCAAGTCGCCTAAGAGTCCATTTGGAGGCGTTTTATTGCCTGCGACTCTGGCGCGATTGTTAGTGACTCCGGGGTGACGATATGACGACCCTAGAGTCGTTTTTGAGGCGTGCTAAGAGTTCACTAAGTTGCGTTTGAAGCGCTCTAACTAGCCTACTGAGTTAGTAGACAGTTAAGCGCCAATACAACTATTCTTAGACGACTATCTATAGCGACACTTTTACGATGCTACAACTCACGTGACGCAACAGATTGAGTTTAGACGCGTTTGAGTCGTTAAAAAGTCGCCAGAGTCACTAGTGAGTTGTTTGGAACGACTTTTTAGAGATTCTTGTCGCCGGTTATCGTTTTTAACTGGTATGCATCAACGAGCTTGAAATTGACTGATCTGACTGATGTGTAAATATTTTTTAACTTGAGTTTCTCCAGCCCAGTGACTGAGCAATTTCTGTAAAGCTTCCTTAAATTACAACCTCACTGAAGTCTTGAATAATCTACCGGTAGACAGACACTGTTACATGTACTTCAGTGTAGCACTATCTAGGTCAGGGAGAACACCTGCACCCGCTCGTTGTCAAAGTCGGACACGTAGATCTCGCCAGCCACTTCGTCGACTGCCAGGCCGCTTGGCGAGCGAAACTCGCCGAATCTGCTGCCCTCGTAGCCGCAGGAGAATTGCCGCCCGTTGGCTGGGTCCAGCACGGTGACCTGCGCAGTGGGTGTACACGCGTGTTACTATTTTTAGAAGTCTCCCTCGGCCCCGAATCACGTGACTGTCCATTTTCTAACCCTCAAACTCTTATCATGTGACCTTTTCTTCCGAATGACTACTGTGGCCTTCGATCTTAGCACGTGACTGCCGATTTTCAAACCCCCAAACTTATCTATGCGGCTTATCTTATCATGCGATTATTTCCAACTGGTACAATTCAACTGTAAAGTATATCCTAGCTCACTTGACTCCATGGCCTTCGATTTTATCACGTGACTGACCTTGGCGGCCAGCCAATAAAAGTTCTCCTTGTCTCCCCTGTTGCAGTGGTGACGCCCCTGGTACTACATGTACAACTGACCTGGTGATACTCGGTCTGGTCGCCCGTGATGTACACAACACCTGCGGAATCCACATCGAGAAACCTGGGCGAAGACACCTGCAGTCTGCCAACAAATTGCAGATTATCCGCGCGGTAGATGTGCAGCTGATAGGCTGTGTGATCAGCCACCAGGATCCTGTTGCCCAAGACGCAGACACCTGTCAGGTCGTCTGTGAACTCGTCGTCACATAGACTGCCTAAAGGAAAGGGTGTTTGGGATGTTAGATAGAGATGTGGAATTAGGTTCGCTGTACTAGCTTCCTCAATACTGATCATTATAGACTTGAGTAGATCACTCTCTATCCTGGATGTGTCACTCTCGATTCCAAATGCGTCACTCTCGATTCCAAATGTGTCACTCTCGATTCCAAATGCGTCTCTCTCGATTCCAAATGTGTCACTCTTGATCCTAGATGTGTCACTCTCGATCCTAGATGTGTTACTCTCGATTCCAAATGTGTCACTCTTGATCCTAGATGTGTCACTCTCGATTCTAGATGTGTCACTCTTGATACTAGATGTGTCACTCTCGATCCTAGATGTGTCACTCTCGATCCTAGATGTGTCACTCTCGATTCCAAATGTGTCACTCTCGATCCTACACCAGTAGCCGACACAAGCCTATTCCATACATATCCCCCGATGTCCCCCGCACCCTCGTGGCTGAAGCTGTCCAGGCTAAAAATTTCCACGCAGCGCCGGTCGCCATTGACAACCAGCAGACGCCGCCTGTCCGGGTCCGGCCACAGGCCCATCGCCCAGCTGAAACCGGACAGCACCTGCAGGCAGAGGCCGGACAAGTCGGTCACGTAGACGAACTCCGGCTCAGAGGTGTACAGCCGGTCGCCGAGGCAGCGCAGCCGCTCCAGGTTGCCGCGGGGCCGCCGAGGCGACAGTCGCAGCTCCCCCAGGGTGGCACCGTCCGGCGAGACCGCCAGCAGGCCGGACGAGGCTGGCAGCAGGCAGTAAAGGCTCGGGTTGGGCAGCGGCCGCCACTTCCCGCCGGCCGGGCAGTAGCGGACGTCGCTGCCGTCGGCCTCCGAGGAGGAGCCGCCGTCGGCACGATAGCACAGCGACCCGGTGTGCCGCACAATGGCGACGTCCCAGACGTGGACTCCGGGCAGTTCGCGGGTCGGCGTCAAGTTGGTGGGCTGGCGTCGCCGCTTGCCGCCGCCGACAACCCGGAGGCTCCGCCGACTGGCCGTGGCCGGCGTGGAGGCGGCCGGCCGGAGCCGCGAAGCCGCCGGCTCTGGCGGCGCCTGCAGAAGGTCGGCAGCGGCAGCGCTGGCGAATTCCCGCAAGCGCGCCAGGCGGCTCTCGGCGTCGCCGTCCGGGTCGCTGTCGGCCTCGCCGGCGTCCCAGGCCAGGGCGCCTTGGCGCGCCGACTCTACGCGGTGTTGAAGCCTGCGCGCGGTCGATACGAGCAGCGTCGAAGATGAGGAGGCTGCCGAGCCGAGTTGCGCCGCGACGCGGAGGCGTGCAGCACCAAGCCGGAGCTTGTGGAGCGCGTCGGCCTGCTCCAGCGACTGCTGCTGCGCACGGAGGCGGCGGCTGCGCTGAACGGCACGAAGGCTGTCCGCCTGTGGGTCAGTGGAGTTCGGCCGGGATTTTCTAATGCCGGCTTTTATCCGTTTAGTTCAAGTCTAGTGAGGTCAGGTCAGGTCAGGTCAGGTCAGGTCAGGTCAGGTCAGGTCAGGTCAGGTCATGTCAGGTCAGGTCAGGTCAGGTCAGGTCAGGTCAGGTCAGGTCAGGTCAGGTCAGGTCAGGTCAGGTCAGGTCAGGTCAGGTCAGGTCAGGTCAGGTCATGTCAGGTCAGGTCAGGTCAGGTCAGGTCAGGTCAGGTCAGGTCAGGTCAGGTCAGGTCAGGTCAGGTCAGGTCAGGTAAGGTCAGGTCAGGTCAGGTCAGGTCAGGTCAGGTCAGGTCAGGTCAGGTCAGTTCAGATCAGGTCAGGTCAGGTCAGACAACACAAATATTGTTCGAGACTCCAGAATGGTCCAAAAATGCATGCCCGTCCACAGGTGCGATTCCCAGAATTCCGGCGCTCACCTCCTGCTCTATGGCCCGATGACACTCGGCAACGAACGCGTCCAGCCTCTGCGCTTCATCAGCCCAGCGCCGCAGCTGCCGCCGCAGCAGGTCGCCATTGCGCATCAGAATTTTTTCCGCCTCCGTCAGCTGCGATTTGCTCGGCGCCAACTGCAGAGGCGACGGCGGCGACTCGCCGTCGACCTCCACGGCGACTTTGCCAGCGTCGTCTCCGTCGCCCTCGATTTCTCCTCATCGCTCGATGTTGTGTCGTCAGAGTCCGGACCATCGCCGTTGGCTGTTGCCGATCTCGTCGCCGGTTTCGCCGGTTTCTTCGATGTCGACGCAGCAACAACCGGCGCCTCGCGCCACCGCGCCAACCGTCTAGCGGCGTCTTCGTCTGGCGCCAGAAGCTCCGGCGGTTGGCGGCCGACCTCGCCGCACACGGGGCACTCGGCGCCGGGCTGGTAGCAGCCGCGGCAGACCGGATGTCGGCAGCCGGGCGATTGTCGGGGATCGTCCAGCAGCTGCAGGCAGCGCGGGCAGGCGATCCAGCCGGCCTCGTCCGATTCGGCGGTCGCCGGTGACGGCGAGTCGGCTCCGTTCGGCTGCGCTGGCGAGCCGTCGGCGAATGCGGAGCTGAGGTCTGACAGGACGGGTGGGGATGCGATGGGGATCGGCTGCTTGCCGGCGATATTGAAAATAGGAGTGCATTCTTAGAGACTGGAGTTCATTCTTAGAAACTGGAGTTCATTCTTAGAGACTGGAGAGCGTTCTTAGAAATTGGAGTTCATTCTTAGAGACTGGAGAGCGTTCTTAGAAGTTGGAGTTCATTCTTAGAGACTGGAGAGCGTTCTTAGAAATTGGGGTGCATTCTTAGAAACTGGGGTGCATTCTTAGAAACGGGGGTGCATTCTTAGAAACTGGGGTGTATTCTTAGAAACTGGAGTGCATTCTTAGAAATTGGGTGCATTCTTAGAAACGGGGGTGCATTCTTAGAAACTGGTGTGATTTCTTAGAAACGGGGGTGCATTCTTAGAAACGGGGGTGTATTCTTAGAAATCGGAGTGCATTCTTAGAAACGGGGGTGCATTCTTAGAAACTGGTGCGATTTCTTAGAAACGGGGGTGCATTCTTAGAAACGGGGGTGTATTCTTAGAAATCGGAGTGCATTCTTAGAAACTGGGGTGCATTCTTAGAAACTGGTGCGCATTCTTAGAAACAGGGGTGCATTCTTAGAAACTGGTGCGCATTCTTAGAAATGGGGGTGTATTCTTAGAAACTGGAGTGCATTCTTAGAAACTGGGGTGCATTCTTAGAAACGGGAGTGCATTCTCACCTGTTTTCACATCCACATGCTTTGTAGGCGAGGAACCCATCCGCTCTCCAAAGCTCAGAGTCCAGTTAACACCCGGTTGCTTGGCTGCTCAGTTTGCAACCGCTGGCTTATTCGAATCCATTAAATTCTGAACTCTTGTCTTGACAATCCTCCTTATCTCTGTAGAGCCGTCCTGTCTGGTTGGCGATCTGCAAAATTAACCCACCAGTGGCTTCCGTGCGGATGCAAGTTCAGAGTGGAATTAAAAAGCAGCCAAGGCTGAGCTGCAGCGCTGGGAAGTTGCTATGCGCCTCTGTATGCTCTCTGCTCCACCGGCTCTGCCCGTCTCTTTGCCCCCGCCACCCTCCAACTCGGCTCTCTCATTGTCCAGCATCCAACCAAAAGTGATGAAGGCTGAAATGAATGTGCAAGCAGTTTCTCTATGTTTGGTCATTCAGCTCACGGTGTACGGAGAGGACTCAATGCATTTGGTGGCAAGGCTGAGCTGTGAGTACACTGGGAGCCTGACCCAGCTGCAGACTGTACCCGCAAACAGGAATCTTACCTTTAAAAACGCATCTCACCTCAATGTAGCTCAGCCCCAGCTGATGCAGCCTCTGCAGCTTCATCCAAAAATAGCCACTTATCACTCAGTGGAATAAGAAAACAGGCCACTTACCTAATGAACGCTGCAGCTCACCCAAACCACATAGTGTACTTAGAAATGTAGCTAATCTTGAATTCTACTTCCACTGAATTTTTCTAGAGATAGATAGATAGATAGATAGATAGATAGATAGATAGATAGATAGATAGATAGATAGATAGATAGATAGATAGATAGATAGATAGATAAATAGATAGATAGATAGATAGATAGATAGATAGATAGATAGATAGACAGATAGATAGATAGATAGATAGATAGATAGATAGATAGATAGATAGATAGATAGATAGATAGATAGATAGATAGATAGATAGATAGATAGATAGATAGATAGATAGATAGACAGATAGATAGATAGATAGATAGATAGACAGATAGATAGATAGATAGATAGATAGATAGATAGATAGATAGATAGATAGATAGATAGATAGATAGATAGATAGATAGATAGATAGATAGATAGATAGATAGATAGATAGATAGATAGATAGATAGATAGATAGATAGATAGATAGATAGATAGATAGATAGATAGATAGATAGATAGATAGATAGATAGATAGATAGATAGATAGATAGATAGATAGATAGATAGATAGATAGATAGATAGATAGATAGATAGATAGATAGATAGATAGATAGATAGATAGATAGATAGATAGATAGATAGATAGATAGATAGATAGATAGATAGATAGATAGATAGATAGATAGATAGATAGATAGATAGATAGATAGATAGATAGATAGATAGATAGATAGATAGATAGATAGATAGATAGATAGATAGATAGATAGATAGATAGATAGATAGATAGATAGATAGATAGATAGATAGATAGATAGATAGATAGATAGATAGATAGATAGATAGATAGATAGATAGATAGATAGATAGATAGATAGATAGATAGATAGATAGATAGATAGATAGATAGATAGATAGATAGATAGATAGATAGATAGATAGATAGATAGATAGATAGATAGATAGATAGATAGATAGATAGATAGATAGATAGATAGATAGATAGATAGATAGATAGATAGATAGATAGATAGATAGATAGATAGATAGATAGATAGATAGATAGATAGATAGATAGATAGATAGATAGATAGATAGATAGATAGATAGATAGATAGATAGATAGATAGATAGATAGATAGATAGATAGATAGATAGATAGATAGATAGATAGATAGATAGATAGATAGATAGATAGATAGATAGATAGATAGATAGATAGATAGATAGATAGATAGATAGATAGATAGATAGATAGATAGATAGATAGATAGATAGATAGATAGATAGATAGATAGATAGATAGATAGATAGATAGATAGATAGATAGATAGATAGATAGATAGATAGATAGATAGATAGATAGATAGATAGATAGATAGATAGATAGATAGATAGATAGATAGATAGATAGATAGATAGATAGATAGATAGATAGATAGATAGATAGATAGATAGATAGATAGATAGATAGATAGATAGATAGATAGATAGATAGATAGATAGATAGATAGATAGATAGATAGATAGATAGATAGATAGATAGATAGATAGATAGATAGATAGATAGATAGATAGATTACCCATTGCGCCTACTCATAGTAGACCAACTCTCATTAACACTAATAACAATTTTACCAGTTACCAAATCGCGTCACTTTCTCAACTCCGCGATCACCCTGTGGCGTCTCTCTCGTTGCCGCTGCACCCCAAATCAGAGACGGGCAGAGAAATAATCAATTCGCGGGTAGGAGCCCCCCCCCCTGCAGCCGTCGCCCCACCCGCCTCCCCATTATTCAAAACTCGCGCAGCGCACGGAGCAGGACAGAGAAGAAAAGAAGACTGACAGCGCAGACTGGCTGGGAGGCGGCTGGCTGCACAAAATCATTATTGAAAGTTTGAGCAGGAACAGTTTGAATTGGGGGTGTGTCCCGTCTCACCTCTCTGTGTAGGAGCTGCTCTTACCTTTCTTCTCTGTTCTCTGGGGGGAGCGCATGTCGGCAGATCGGGTACTCGAGGGGAGGGTGGGTCCCGCAGTACCGCTGGCACGCCGCATTTACCGCGGCGGGGGGGGGGGGCAGCCAGCCGGTTTCCGAAGACTGGATTGAAATGAAAACACGTACCCTGGCTTAGAAAAGAAAAGACTGCAGAGCCAGCAGGTCAGACAATTCTGCCGAGGCCACACGCGGGAGCGCGCATATACCCCGATCGCATAGTCTATGGTAGAAATCTGCCGCCCAGGCCGTGTCTCAGCTGCCGCAGGAGGCCACCCACATCCAGAGCCGAGTCCGCAGAGATGCTTTCACTTTCACGTTCAATTGGACGCCGCTGCCTCAGCCGCTTCCGCCAGTCGGCGCACCACCGGAGCTGCTCGTCCACCGCCGTTGTTGACCAGGAGCCGCCCAAGATCCTCATCACTGGAGGCCTCGGACAGCTTGGCCGGGGCCTCGCGAGCCGACTACGGGCGAGATACGGCCGCTCCAGCGTCATCCTCACCGACATTCTCAAGCCGACTGCCGGCGTGGTAAAGGACGGGCCCTACCGGTTCGCCGACATCCTGGACTTCAAGCTGCTGCAGGAAATGATTGTGAATGAGAGAATCACCTGGATGTTCCACTTCTCCGCTCTGCTGAGCGCCGTTGGTGAGCAGAACACGGCGCTGGCTCTGCGGGTGAACATCGAGGGCCTGCACAATGTGATGGAGCTGGCTAAACAGTACGACCTGCGGCTCTTCGTGCCCAGCACCATCGGCGCTTTCGGCCCGACGTCGCCAAGAAATCCGACGCCGGACCTGACTGTGCAGAAGCCGAGCACCATCTACGGAGTGTCGAAGGTGGGTTCAGGTGGCTGCTGCGAGTTGCGTACACACTTAGAATCCTGATCTCATCTCCTTAGATTAGAAGCCAGATCCCATGAGCACACCAGATCCCATCTCCTTAGATTAGAAGCCAGATCCCATGAGCACACCAGATCCCATCTCCTTAGATTAGAAGCCAGATCCCATGAGCACGCCAGATCCCATCTCCTTAGATTAGAAGCCAGATCCCATGAGCACGCCAGATCCTGCACTCCCCAACCAGGTACACGCGGAGCTCATGGGCGAGTATTATCACCGGAAGTTCGGCCTGGACTTCCGCTGCCTCCGCCTGCCCGGGGTGATCTCGGCGGACACGGCGCCAGGCGGCGGCACCACGGACTACGCGGTGCACATCTTCCACGAGGCCATCAGGAACCGGGCCTACAAGTGCTACCTGCGTGAGGACACGCGCCTGCCAATGATCTACATTGACGACTGTCTGCGTGCCATGGTTGAGGTGATGGAGTGCGACCCGCGGCTGCTGAAGCAGCGGGTGTACAACCTGCAGGCGATTAGCTTCACTCCGGCTGAGCTGGCCAAAGAGATCCGCCGGCACATGTCGAACTTTCAAATCACCTACGAGCCGGATTTTCGACAGCAGATCGCCGACACCTGGCCGCAGGTGCTGGACGACAGCAGGGCGAGGGCGGACTGGGGCTGGAAGCACCTGGTGGACACCCCCGACCTGGTTGAGCTGATGCTGCAGTATCTCAGCCACCACTACGAGTTCAATGCTGGCAGGGTGGCCAATTAATTCTTCGGCCAGCCCCACTCTCAGGCTTTGGGCCATAGACTATGCAGGCTTGCTGCCGACTGTGGCCTCGTTTCCTGCTCCCGTGAGAGCGCAGCTGCTGTACCCAGTTCAGGCCTGCCGTCTTTCTCTGTCACTCCTGTGATTCCCCTGCCCTCATCTGTCACACCTGTGATTCCCCTGCCCTCATCTGTCACTCCTGTGATTCCCCTGCCCTCATCTGTCACTCCTGTGATTCCCCTGCCCTCATTTGTCACTCCTGTGATTCCCCTGCCCTCATCTGTCACACCTGTGATTCCCCTACCCTCATCTGTCACTCCTGTGATTCCCCTGCCCTCATTTGTCACTCCTGTGATTCCCCTGCCCTCATCTGTCACTCCTGTGATTCCCCTGCCCTCATTTGTCACTCCTGTGATTCCCCTGCCCTCATCTGTCACTCCTGTGATTCCCCTACCCTCATCTGTCACACCTGTGATTCCCCTGGCCTCATCTGTCACACCCGTGATTACCCTGCCCTCATCTGTCACACCCGTGATTCCCCTGGCCTCATCTGTCACTCCTGTGATTCCCCTGCCCTCATCTGTCACTCCTGTGATTCCCCTGCCCTCATCTGTCACTCCTGGTATTCAAAACTACTTACTAAGTAGTATGCTATAGATTTTATTAAGATCTGCTGCACGTTAGCCTTAGTGAACTTATTATTATCAATGCAAATTTTACAAACGCTTTCCCCTTAGCTCAATACGTGCTAAGAAGAAATACCATTACTGGGATCACGTGATCTTACTTAGCACCGCACTGCACGCGCCTCTCCTCAAATTCTCCCTAATTGACTCCATTTGTTGTTTATTTGCATGTTACCTGCATGCATGTTACCTGCATGCATGTTACGTACCTGCAGGTAACATTATTTGTCGCTCACCTTTGCCGCTAAATTTTCTGCAAGTGACTGAAATCTCACCCGATCTAATTTATTGTTTCACTGCCCCTATAATAAACCGTGCCTTTACAGCCTGTCTCCATAATGGTTTACTTGAGCGAGGGTCTATCATGGTTTTAAACGGAATTTTCTGCTTCAACATTTGGCATGTTTGGCACATTTGCTTGACTCGGGATTGCGATGAAGCGGTGCGAGCCTCATTGGGAACGATTTTGTGACACGAATCAGCCAGTCTTGAAACCGAATCAATTTGACCTTACTTGACCCAGACTTGAAACTAAATCGATTTGACCTTACCTGACCCCGAATAGAAACTAAATCTATTTTGACCTTTACTGACCCGACTTGAAACTAAATCGATGTGACCTTACCTGACCCCGACTTAAAAATTAATCGATTTGACCTTACCTGACCCCGACTAGAAACTAAATCGATTTGACCTTACCTGACCCCGAATAGAAACTACATCGATTTGACCTTACCTGACCCCGAAAAGAAACTAAAACGATTTGACCTTAACTGACCCCGAATAAAAACTAATTTGATTTGACCTTACTTGACCCAGAATTGAAACTAAATCGATTTGACCTTACTTGACCCAGACTTGAAACTAAATCGATGTGACCTTACCTGACCCTGAATAGAAACTAAAACGATTTGACCTTACCTGACCCCGAAAAGAAACTAAAACGATTTGACCTTAACTGACCCCGAATAGAAACTACATCGATTTGACCTTACCTGACCCCGAATAGAAACTACATCGATTTGACCTTACCTGACCCCGAAAAGAAACTAAATCGATTTGACCTTAACTGACCCCGAATAAAAACTAATTTGATTTGACCTTAATTGACCCAGACTTGAAACTAAATCGATTTGACCTTACTTGACCCCGAATAGAAACTAAATCGATGTGACCTTACCTGACCCGAATAGAAACGAAATCGATGTGACCTTACCTGACCCCGAATAGAAACTAAATGTAATTGACCTTACTTGACCCCGAATCCAATATACTAAAATAGAAACTAAATCTATTTTGACCTTTACTGACCCGACTTGAAACTAATCGATTTGACCTTACCTGACCCCGACTTAAAAATTAATCGATTTGACCTTACCTGACCCCGAATAGAAACTAAATCGATTTGACCTTACCTGACCCCGACTTGAAACTAAATCGATTTGACGTCATTTTCAAATGACGGTCATAAAAAACATAATAGCCAAGAATTTCAAGAGAATTCGTAACAGAAGGCAATTGCCAGATTCAGTCACTGTCGTCAGTTGTACTTTATATAGTATTATTAATATATATAAGAATGAATTCTGTACTGGTCAGTATGGTCATATATGCATTTACACAGAGAGCGATTTCGTGGGCTATCAGTAGCAATGTTCAGCAGATTGCAAATCAATAAACACGGGAAAGGTAAATGGCGCAAACAGTGATGGACAACAGAATCATTTTAGCATGAACGATTGCTGTCCAAAATAGTTACAACATTAAACGGATGGTCAGACCTACTCGGCGAAAGATACAAATACTGCATTTGGAGCACTTTTATGTTGAACTGTTTTATAGCATAGCGATACAGTATAATATATTGCCAAGCAAACTGATCGCACAGATTTTACACGGGGCCGCATGGAGGGCAATCTGGGACCGTCGAATCGGTCGTAGCCAAACAAAGGAGTTTCATAGAATAACCGCGTTGCGTAAATGCGAGTAAATATCTTTTTAGCCGGACTCTAACTGTGCATGGGACTCGCCAACTGGGCCGATCTCTACACCCACCTCACTTCGCTCACCCACCTCACTCCGCACACCCACCTCACTCCGCACACCAACCTCACTCCCCACATCCACCTCACTCCGCACACCCACCTCAAACCGCACATCCACCTCACTCCGCCCACCCACCTTACTCTGCACACCCACCTCACTCCGCTCACCCTCCTCACTCCGCACACCCACGCAAGACATGCAGTCCAGCTAAGTCAGTTAGAAAGCCTCAAAAGCGCTTATTAACACTGCTTTTTGAAATTCGTACAAACCGAAAAAGGACTAAATTTAACATTGACAGATTGCGCTAAATAATATGTACAGAGCGGAACGCAAAATTTGCAGGCAAAAATAGAATATTATTTTGAATATATATATGTATATGCGGATTAGTACATACAATTTACTGACAAGTAAAATTGCGATAGTATCAATTGAAAAAAGACAAGATTGATAAAAACTGCAAAACAGCATATTATTATTTGCATAAAATATATTATTATTGCCAGCAAAAGTCATCCACAGTAAACAAATTTAAGTCGCAGATTTCCGTCCCTAGCCAAAAAGTTAATAAAAACGCAACTCCTACTACTGCTAGTAATTGAGTAGCGATAGCAGGGAATGCAGATGCGGAATAGAGGCTAGACGATAAAAAAATTAAGAAAGATGCTAAAAGCCCCGCACTTCTCACGACGTCAATGCAGAGCTGCTTTGCTACAGAAAATACATTCAGACTGCAAAAAGCAATGAATGCTTTTTTATTGCAGTTGCCCCGAAAAAAAACACTTTTATACTGAAGCCGTTTAAGAATGCAGTGGAGTTCGGAAGCAATATCTATAGACTCTTAACACTCGTAGTTTCCCTAGTAACAGCCGTGCCCCTAGCAACGGTTGGCAAGGGATATAGCATCTAGCCACTAGCGTCCTTAGAAACGAACGGCCCCTAGCAAAAGTCAAGAGCGACGCCGTCTCAGCAGGCTGGCATCCTTGGCGGTGTAGCCGCAGTCGCGGCTCTGCAGGAAGGCGCGGATGTCGCGGAACCGCGGCCGGCAGCCCTCGTCCCGCTGCCAGCACTGGCACAGCAGGTCGTACAGCTCGCGCGGGCACAGCGGCGGGCAGGGCAGCGGCTGAGCGGCCCCGTCGCAGAGCAGAATGTGATGGCAGTTGTCAACCACCTTGAGTTCGTGGCGGGTTTTTGATGCAATTAAAGAAATACTTCAAATTTGCTGGCATTCCTACTAACGGTAGCAAGAGAGAGTAGTGCTTTCAAGCGCTGGATTTTGGACGGAAAAAGTAGTTAAGGACCGAAAGAAATAAAAAACGATTAAAGAGGACAACCGATGAGATACAGAGGGGGAGAGGGGGAGATTGAGATGGAGATTGAGAGAGGGGAGAGATGGAGAGAGAGGGGGGTAGAGAAGGGAGATGGGAGTGATGAGGAGGCAAATGAATTGGTGATGTGGTGAATATCGAGTTCGGCAAGCTCGAGCGCGCATCCAGCTTCCCATAGCAACAAACCTGCTCATCGGTGAGGCCGGCAAACGGCTGCTCCCTGCACAGGGTGAGCAGCTCCCAGACGGTGACGGCAAAGCTCCAGACATCGCTGGCGATGGTGAAGCGGCCGTGCAGCAGGGCCTCCCAGGCCATCCAGCGCACGGGGAGGGGCCCAGCACAGCCGTCCAGCCGGTAATAGTCTGCAGAGTAGATGGGCCGCGACATGCCAAAGTCGCAGATTTTGACGCAGAACGCCTCGCCTAGCAGGCAGTTGCGGGCGGCCAGGTCGCGGTGGACCAGCTGCGCGGACTCCAGGTAGGCCATGCCGCTGGCCACCTGAGCGGCCATGTGCATCAGGCAGCCGTAGCTCAGGGGCGGCTCCGGGCCGCCGCCGGTGCCCAGGGACCGCAGGAACTGGTGCAGGTCCCCGTGCTGCATGTACTCAACTAGCACGGCGCACAGGTCCGACCCGGACACGACGCCAAGCACTCGGACAATGTTGGGATCACGCAGCCGGGCCAGGGTTCGAGTCTCGCGTCGGAAATCCTCGGCCGCCTGCGGATTGGCACCCGGATTGCGGAGAGTCTTGGCGGCCACGAGCAGCGGCTGGCCGGGCGGCGCCGGCGAGTCGGCAGCGGGCGCCGGCGTCCACTCGGCCAGGCGGACTTCGCCGAATTTGCCGCCGCCGAGGCGCTCCTTGAGGACCACGGAGGTGGCGGGCACTTCCAGCGAGGCCAGGGCGGCTTCGAGTTGGCGGGGGCTGCCGTCGGCCGGGGCAGCGGAGCCGCTGGGTGACGGCTGGCGCTGCGGCTGCGTCACGGGACAGGCGTACACGGTGCCGCCGGAGCAGCCTGCGGAGGTGGGAGGCAGATGGATGAGGCTTGAGTCTGCTGGAGTTTCGAGGCTAGTAGTTTTGTGGTTTTTTTGTTATGGGACGTTTAGGTGCGGGTGTTTAGGCTGTGGGACGTTTAGATGCGGGTGTTTAGATTGTGGGACGTTTAGGTGCGGGTGGTTAGATTGTGGGACGTTTAGGTGCGGGTGTTTAGATTTTTGGACGTTTAGGTGCGGGTGTTTAGATTGTGGGACGTTTAGGTGCGGGTGTTTAGGTTGTGGGACGTTTAGGTGCGGGTGTTTAGGCTGTGGGACGTTTAGATGCGGGTGTTTAGATTGTGGGACGTTTAGGTGCGGGTGTTTAGATTTTTGGACGTTTAGGTGCGGGTGTTTAGATTGTGGGACGTTTAGGTGCGGGTGTTTAGGTTGTGGGACGTTTAGGTGCGGGTGTTTAGGCTGTGGGACGTTTAGATGCGGGTGTTTAGATTGTGGGACGTTTAGGTGCGGGTGTTTAGATTGTGGGACGTTTAGGTGCGGGTGTTTAGATTGTGGGACGTTTAGGTGCGGGTGTTTAGATTGTGGGACGTTTAGGTGCGGGTGGTTAGATTGTGGGACGTTTAGGTGCGGGTGTTTAGATTGTGGGACGTTTAGGTGCGGGTGTTTAGATTGTGGGACGTTTAGGTGCGGGTGGTTAGGTTGTGGGACGTTTAGGTGCGGGTGTTTAGGTTGTGGGACGTTTAGGTGCGGGTGTTTAGGTTGTGGGACGTTTAGGTGCGGGTCTTTAGATTGTGGGACGTTTAGGTGCGGGTGTTTAGGCTGTGGGACGTTTAGGTGCGGGTGGTTAGATTGTGGGACGTTTAGGTGCGGGTGTTTAGATTGTGGGACGTTTAGGTGCGGGTGTTTAGGCTGTGGGACGTTTAGGTTTGGGATGTTTAGGCTTGGGTATTTACATGCGGGAGATTTTTAGTTTTCTAATGGTTACACATAAAAAAGTGTGATCCAGGAGCTCAGATGTTCAAAGATGAAATGCGATATTTGCGTAGGTTGCCATCTTACAGATATTTTGAATAGATATAAAATCGGGCATTGGGTAAGATGATGAGAGAGAGAGAGAGAGAGAGAGAGAGAGAGAGCCTGCTGTTGTTAATGGAAGTTTCACAGAGACAGGCAGTCTGTTGTACACTTCGGATGCCCCGTCAGTAAAGTGGACACAACATTTAGCTAGTGTGCTTGGCAATGCAGCATGTATTGCATAATTCTGCCCTAGTCAGAAGTGGTCTCTAAAACTAAGCCATTCAGATCACGTGACACTGGATAAGCTTGGGGATTTCCACTTTATACCGCTGAGCATTCTGGTGGCCAAGCTGCCACAAAAAAGATAATAACAATAATAATGAAAAAGACCAGCACCGCTGCAGGCACCGGCCAAGTGGCTTCATCAGATTCCAGAATCCCCCAATGCTTAAATACCTGCCTGTCCTTCCAGCCGATGACGGACAGGTTACGTAACTGTCCGGCAGGGAGAATTCAAGATGCCATGAAGGCGCAGGGGGAAGGCAAAGGTAAGAAGGATGGAGAGAGCAGCGGATGCGGGTCACCCAAGTGATGACACGTTTTTAATTCAGGCTCACGTTTCCGGCTTTGGGGAGCTTGAAGGCAGGGAAGAGCAGTGGGGGAGGCAGCAGGGAAGGGAGGAACACGCAAAGTTTGTAAGTTGCAATAAAATGTAACCCAGTCTGCTTGCAGTTCATGTTCATCGCAGTTATTGGTGCTTTCAAGACTGCAGATGGATAGGCAGGTAGATGCAGATGGATAGGCAGGTAGATGCAGATGGATAGGCAGGTAGATGCAGACGGATAGGCAGGTAGATGCAGACGGATAGGCAGGTAGATGCAGATGGATAGGCAGGTAGATACAGATGGATTGGCAGGTAGATGGATTGGCAGGTAGATGAATTGGCAGGTAGATGGATTGGCAGGTAGATGAATTGGCAGGTAGATGGATTGGCAGGTAGATGGATTGGCAGGTAGATGGATTGGCAGGTAGATGGATTGGCAAGTAGATGGATTGGCAGGCAGATGGATTGGTAAGTAGATGGATAGGCAGGTAGATACAGATGGATTGGCAGGTAGATGGATTGGCAGATAGATGGATTGGCAGGTAGATGGATTGGCAGGTAGATGGATTGGCAGGTAGATGGATTGGCAGGTAGATGAATTGGCAGGTAGATGGATTGGCAGGTAGATGGATTGGCAGGTAGATGGATTGGCAAGTAGATGGATTGGCAGGTAGATGGATTGGCAGGTAGATATAAAAGATTACCAGAAGGCCTCACCTTGCAGATTCAGATCGGACGGGAATCTCGGCACGGGAGGCGGCACCGGCGAAGGCGGCAGCTGTCGCATCATCAAAGTATGCGGCGGAGGCGGCGGCTGCTGATGCTGATGATGAGGCTGCTGTTGCTGCTGCTGAAGCGACATCATCCCGTTGGTAACAGAGCCCCTGGGCCTGGCATAGGTACCCAGGCCAGTTAGGTACATCTGCTGCTGCTGCTGCTGCTGGAGCAGCTGAGGCCCGCATAGGGTGGTGCTGGCGTAGGCGTTGGCATCACCGGACGGCTGAATCAGAGGCGAGAACGAGGCGGCAGCGTAAGTGTAAGCGTCAGTGCCGCAGCTGCGAGTGTCCTCGCCGCCTGCCATCGTGTCCTCGTCGTTATTGTTGAGCGTCTTGTAGGAGGCCGACGGCCCAAGATGGCCGCCCCCGCCTGCGGTCGATAAGCCGCCACCGAACAGCACTGCTGGCCTGCCGTTGCTGAAGTCCAGGTGGATGTTCTCGGAGCCATTGTACTGGCCGGGGTGGAGGAACTGCTGCTGCTGGTACTGCTGCGAGAACTGGTCCTGCTGCTTCTTGCGCAGCTGGCCCCGCCGGACGCACAGGACTCCGATGACTATCATGAGGGCCAGAGCGCCCAGCAAGATCGCCACGATGATGGCGATGTACATCAGCTCGTTGTCGCGGCTGGGCATCTGGCCGCCTCTGCCGCCGGCTCCGGGCAGGTCGACGCGCTCGCCTCGATCGATTTTGCCGGGCAGAGATGGCGGATCCGAAGGCGACAGCGGCGTCGGGGTTTCCGGGCCCGGCCGCGGCTGCTGGCCGCTGCCGCCGCTCGTCTCCGCGGTCTCCGCTGGCGGCGGGTTGGTCAGCACTTCTGGAGGGCGATGGAGAGGCGGATTCTGTGTTCTTCTCGTTCCGTTCTTTGTATCAGAGGGTGTCATAGTTTTGTGTAAGGGGGGTTATAGTTTTGTGTCAGGGGTCATAGTTTTGTGTCAGGGGAGTCATAGTTTTGTGTCAGGGGAGTCATAGTTTTGTGTTAGGGGAGTCATAGTTTTGTGTCAGAGGGTGTCATAGCTTTGTGTCAGAGGGTGTCATAGTTTTGTGTCAGAGGGTGTCATAGTTTTGTGTCAGAGGGTGTCATAGTTTTGTGTCAGGGGAGTCATAGTTTTGTGTCAGGGAGTCATAGTTTTGTGTCAGGGAGTCATAGTTTTGTGTCAAGGGAGTTATAGTTTTTTATCAGAGGGTGTCATAGTTTTGTGTCAGGGGGTCATAGTTTTGTGTCAGGGGAGTCATAGTTTTGTGTCAGGGAAATTCAAATTGGAGCCAAATTTTCAAACGATTTGAGGTGCCAATTAAAATTTGAGGCAAGCAAATTTACAGTCAAGGACATTTAAAACGTTCTAGAGCCGCCTCTGAGACAAAAAAGTTCCTGTGCTTGCCAACCCTGAAGTCAAGAGATTTTCTGACCGACAACACGCGCGGCCCTTGGAAACTAATTGAAAAATGCCCCCCTATATAGAGACTTTGGAAAACTTGGCCCAGCAAAAATGCTTTGATCAACCAGCAAATCTGAGAGAGGCAGATTTCAGCAGGCATCAGACGGGACTGGACCCAATTCATCAACATGGGCCCAGGGCAGATTTCGGCAGCAGGGAGCCATATTTTGATCGGCCTTTCATTTTCAGTCGAATGGCGAACATTTCGCGAAGATTTCCGAGGCCAATGCTAGTCGACTTTCCGGTGCCAAAACACGGCAAGGCACGTTCTTGGCCAAGTGGTCTCTCTGTTGCCAACTGATTCGCTTCCAGCCTCTCCGTCTCCGGGCGACAGACTATTAGACAATTGCCTTTTACTTTTCTCCGGCCAGTGCGATAACACAAGGCAGACTTTTGGGCACCGTCTGCCGACCTTAGGGACAGCAGATGCGCCCTCGCCTGCCTGGCTTGCCTTTTCCTAGGATTGAACCGATCTTCTAACTTTTATTTCACAATCGACTCCCTCTGTGACTCTTTGAACTCTTTTCCCAGACCTCCCTCTTAGACTTATGGACATCTTCCTCTCAGACTCATGGACCTCCCTCTCAGACACATTGACCTCCTTCTCAGATTCCTTGACCTCCCTCAGAAACATTGACCTCCCTCTCAGACTCATTGACCTCCCTCTCAGACACATTGACCTCCCTCTCAGATTCCTTGACCTCCCTCAGAAACATTGACCTCCCTCTCAGACTCATTGACCTCCCTCTCAGACTCATTGACCTCCCTCTCAGATTCCTTGACCTCCCTCAGAAACATTGACCTCACTCTCAGACTCATTGACCTCCCTCTCAGACTCATTGACCTCCCTCTCAGACACATTGACCTCCCTCTCAGACACATTGACCTCCCTCTCAGATTCATTGACCTCCCTCTCAGACACATTGACCTCCCTCTCAGACTCATTGACCTCCCTCTCAGATTCATTGACCTCCCTCTCAGACTCATTGACCTCCCTCTCAGACACATTGACCTCCCTCTCAGACTCATTGACCTCTGAATCAGATTCCTTTACCTCCCTCAGAAACATTGACCTCCCTCTCAGACTCATTGACCTCCCTCTCAGATTCCTTGACCTCCCTCAGAAACATGACCTCCCTCTCAGATTCATTGACCTCCCTCTCAGACTCATTGACCTCCCTCTCAGACACATTGACCTCCCTCTCAGACTCATTGACCTCTGACTCAGATTCCTTGACCTCCCTCTCAGACTCATTGACCTGCCTCTCAGACACATTGACCTCCCTCTCAGACTCATTGACCTCTGACTCAGATTCCTTGACCTCCCTCTCAGACTCATTGACCTCCCTCTCAGACACATTGACCTCCCTCTCAGACTCATTGACCTCTGACTCAGATTCCTTGACCTCCCTCTCAGACTCATTGACCTGCCTCTCAGACACATTGACCTCCCTCTCAGACTCATTGACCTCTGACTCAGATTCCTTGACCTCCCTCTCAGACTCATTGACCTCCCTCTCAGACTCATTGACCTCTGACTCAGATTCCTTGACCTCCCTCTCAGACTCATTGACCTCCCTCTCAGACACATTGACCTCCCTCTCAGACTCATTGACCTCTGACTCAGATTCCTTGACCTCCCTCAGAAACATTGACCTCCCTCTCAAATTCCCTCTCAGACCCATTGTCGTCATTGACCTCCCTCTTGGACACTGACCTTCTTCCCAGACTCAGTGACCTCCCCAACTCCCTATGACCTCTCTCCGACTCTCTTCTAGTCTTCTCTCACCAGTCCTTTGTTTTCTACTTTAATTCCCTATCAACATCGCTTTCCCGCAGTCTCATGGTCTCCAACAAGCCGACTTGCGGCTCAAATTTGAAATTCAATTTTCTGCATCATCGCTACCGCATCCGTCATTCATCATCATTTTTTGCGCATCGCCCCCCGGCGCCTGGCTAAGCAGAGGCAGAGACGAACTCTGCTTCAGCACCACTGGCCGAATCTAAAGAAGCTGGAAGTTCCTCTCGTCAAAAAACACACACGCACTACCGGGCCCAACAAGACGCTAACTATATGAGAAAGCAAATCAAATTCTCGCCCCGTCAATAGGGCCTAATTAGTGCGCAGGGGACCCCCGCGAGATGCTTGATACTTCCTTGCCCCTGCGGGGAGCGAAGCCGGCGGCCCCCCCCCCTTTGTTTCTCGCGAGTCTGCCAGAGGGGTAAGGGATACGGCCCCTCTGTATAGTGACATTAATTGGCAGAGGAGGCACAAAGATTTCTTCCAAAAGCATCGAGAAGAGTCCCGACTGAGACTGGCGATTCTCTGGGATATCGCGAGGGATTTCCTCTCGCTCTCCCCCCCCCCTCGTTTCGGATTAAACGGCCATTTAGTCATACAGGCCGAGTTTGTTCATTCATCTGCGTCAACCGCTAAGCTCGCTGAGCTGCTCGGTGAGTCACGTTCTCGAGTCGGCTATACTTTCTGCAGCCGAGCGGGGTGAGCGGGTCAGCTGGCGGTGGAGGAAGGACTCGAGAACGCCCCAGCATCTGTCGGTTTTTGTTTTGTCTGAGCCTTCAAATTGAAAGCGAAGTCTGGGGCGGGGTCTCCCGCAGCACCTCCCATCACCGAAGCAGCGATAGGCGCTTTGGGGATAAATTAGGGAGGGAGCTCTGAGTGTGTCAGCGAGCCGGGAAGATCACTCAGACCGCATTAATGACTGCGTGTGTTTCTTTCTCTTGGGAAAATTGGAGATGCAAGTAAACCCGGCGAATTTAATTCGGGTTTTCAAGACTCTCCTCCGACTTACCTATGACGTAGGCAAAGCGACGGATTAATTGATTATCGAACTCGCTATCTCATTCGAACTAGGGCAGGGGGTAAGACATAGGACTAAGAGTGAGGAGTCATACAGCCAGTCTTCGGACATTCTGTGCTACTCGTAGTTGCAAATCTACTCTGCCGCTTGCAAATCTACTCTGCCGCTTGCAAATCTACTCTGCCACTTGCTAATCTACTCTGCCGCTTGCAAATCTACTCTGCCACTTGCTAATCTACTCTGCCACTTGCTAATCTATTCTGCCACTTGCTAATCTACTCTGCCGCTTGCAAATCTACTCTGCCGCTTGCAAATCTACTCTGCCGCTTGCAAATCTACTCTGCCACTTGCTAATCTACTCTGCCACTTGCTAATCTACTCTGCTGCTTGCTAATCTACTCTGCCGCTTGCTAATCTACTCTGCCACTTGCTAATCTACTCTGCCGCTTGCAAATCTACTCTGCCGCTTGCTAATCTACTCTGCCGCTTGCTAATCTACTCTGCCACTTGTTAATCTACTCTGCCGCTTGCTAATCTACTCTGCCACTTGCTAATCTACTCTGCCACTTGCTAATCTACTCTGCCACTTGCTAATCTACTCTGCTGCTTGCTAATCTACTCTGCCGCTTGCTAATCTACTCTGCCGCTTGCTAATCTACTCTGCCGCTTGCTAATCTACTCTGCCACTTGCAAATCTACTCTGCCTCTTGCTAATCTACTCTGCCAATTGAAAATCTACTCTGCCACTTGCAAATCTACTCTGCCAATTGAAAATCTACTCTGCCAATTGAAAATCTACTCTGCCGCTTGAAAATCTACTCTGCCGCTTGCTAATCTACTCTGCCGCTTGCTAATCTACTCTGCCTCTTGCTAATCTACTCTGCCAATTGAAAATCTACTCTGCAACTTGCAAATCTACTCTGCTACTTGCTAATCTACTCTGCCGCTTGCTAATCTACTCTGCCGTTTGCTAATGTACTCTGCACTTTGCAAATCTACTCTACCGCTTGCTAATCTACATGTACTCTGCCGCTTGCTAATCTACTCTGCCGCTTGCTAATCTACTCTGCCGCTTGCTAATCTACATGTACTCTGCCGCTTGCTAATCTACTCTTCCGCTTGCTAATCTACTCTGCCGCTTGCTAATCTACATGTACTCTGCCGCTTGCTAATCTACACTGCCGCTTGCTAATCTACTCTACCGCTTGCTAATCTACTCTGCCATTTGCAAATCTACTCTGCCGCTTGCTAATCTACGCTGCCACTTGCTAATCTACTTAGCCATTTGCAAATCTACTCTGCCACTACTAATCTACCCTACCATTTGCAAATCTACTCTGCCACTTGCTAATCTACTCTGCCATTTGCAAATCTACTCTGCCATGTGCAAATTTACTTTGCCACTTGCTAATCTACTCTGCTGCTTGCTAATCTACTCTGCCATTTGCTAATCTACTCTGCCATTTGCTAATCTACTCTGCCACTTGCTAATCTACTCTGCCATTTGCAAATCTATACTATGCTGCTTGCTAATCTACTCTGCCATTTGCTAATCTACTCTGCCACTGGCTAATCTACTCTGCCATTTGCTAATCTACCCTACCATTTGCTAATCTACTCTGCCATTTGCAAATTTACCAACCCACTTTTACCAAGTCATTTAAGCCTACTCAATCACTTGTGAGTCTGCTTTAATTGCGCACAGATTAAAGCAGCCGCATCAGAGAACTACTCACTAAGTGCATTTATTGCAAAAGTTAAAAGATTTTTAACCTTCATCGCTAATGAACTGACGAAGCCGAGAACCTGAGACAATTAACAGTGTAGCACAGACAGACACACACATGTCCCAGAAATAAAGCAGGCTTTGAACTTTCAAAGCCTATGCTGCCTAAACACACTCAATTATAATCCTGCTTTCTGCTATGTTCAGCGTTTTATCTCTTTTATCCTCTTTTATCTCTTCTCTCATCTCATCTCTCGCCTCTCATCTCCTCTCTCATTTGGTTGGCCCTTGAAGTAAAAAAGTTTGCTCATCCCTGATAGAACTGGGTTTCTGACTAAAAAGAGAGAAGATTGACTGTAAAGCGTTAGTCAGAGTTTTGGGGAGGAGGGACAGACGAAGGAGAGGAAACATGCAACGCGTACGAGAGAGACGCACAGAAGTCTCACTTCTAGCGAGGGTGGGTTTCACAAACGCGAAATTTCACAACCGCTAAATTTTTTCCAGTCACTTTCACAACCGCGAAACTTCACAACCGCTAAATGTCATCTACGAGCGTACTTTCACAACCGCGAAACTTCACAACCGCTAAATCTGAGATTTAGCGGCTGTGAAGTTTCGCGCTTATGAAAGTGACTGCAATTTTTTTGCGGTTGTGAAAGCAACCCCTAGCGAGCACATGCGGCCTTGGCTGTGAAAAGGGGCCCAAACGACGTAATAAACACAGCGCAAAGGACTGCAAGTTCAACTTGGCAGGGAGGGGGCGGGGCCTGGCACTTTTCCCGTCTCTTCTGTGCTACTATATCGCTTAACTCCACCTCCAACTTGTGGGGGGGGGATATTATTCCCAATAAAAAATGGCCCCCGGAGTCTGCGGGGGGGCGTGACAAAAATGCAGCCTTCTAAGCAACAGCTTCTCGCGGAAGCAGATGTCAGCGAACGCGAAAGAAACAGTGTGCCAAAACTGAATAGGGAATGCATTGCAGACTCTATAGACTGTCCAATGGGGTGGGAGATTATCCTCACAAGTCAGCTGCGCAGGATGAAGATGAGAAAGGCAAGGGGGTGCAGAGACGCAACTCGGATGAGGAGCCTTGAGAAGGGAGTAAAAATGACAGGGCGGGTGGATGACTGCTCCGAGCCGAGCGTTAGCTTCTCTCAAGAGCGCCGCTAGGCAGCAAACATTCGATGGGAGAACACGGGGAGCAGAGAAGCGGCATGCATGATTGATGAGGCGGTGTCAGGACCGAGAGAGCCACAGAGAGAGAGGGAAAAAGTGAAAGTGAGACGTCCGCCTCAGGCCAGCAACACACAGAGAGCTAGTTGGAGAGGCAGGGACAGGCACCTAATCTAGTTGGTACAATGCATCTATCTATCCAATCAGTCTAGCGATGCCAGCTCAGCATTGGAGGGGCAGTTCGAGACCGCCCAGCTCGGAGCCCGCATTGTCCGCAATCGAGCATAACAAGGAAATGAGCGAGGGAGAGGATAGATAGAGATAGAGAGGCCGTGTCTGATGGGAATCCTCGCGAGAATTCTTCACAGAGGAAAACGAAGGCATAAGACGCCTCTCTATTTCTCCTTCTCATCTCCCATCTCTCTCTCTCTCTTTCTCGTTTTACTTTCAAGTTTTCAGAGAGTTTAATAGCTATGAGGCTGTGCCAGAAATTACGTAACAGCACGGCATTTTCGTAAGGAGGATGTCTTTAATTTAGTAAGAGGACTGGATGAGCGGCTGGGATCAGCATGCGATGGGGGATTTGCGGGGTCGGGGGGGGGGTAGCGCCTGTATGTCCAACTGTATATTAAGGCTCAGTATATAGCGATGGAGAGGGAAGCAGATTGGCCGTCTGACGGAATTAAGCCCCGGGATTATAAATACATCCGGCGGGCGATTCCGAAGACTGATAAAAGACGTCTGTACGAGGCTGGTCCAGATACGAGTATTTAGTTTCTCAAATTAATCAATAATTCTAGCAGGTCGAAATATGTTTTGACCTGATGAAAGGTGGCCAGGTGGAAAGGTTGGCATGCAGCCAACTCTGTATTTCTCTGTATTTGTTTAACTTTATTAAAGTCAACCAATTCAATCTATTGTAGCTTGTACATAGCAATCTATCTAGGATGTGGATCTGAAATATGAATTTCAGAGATACCCTAGTGCTTGCTTGCGAGTTATTAACATAACGAAAAACATTCCGAGTTCAATAATGATGTAGTGAGAGCTGAGCAGTGTTCTCAAACATAGCCTGATGTTGGCTTGCAAATTCTCAATCTCCCCCAGGATTGAGTAGGTTCCGGCAATGAATTATGGCGTGTCGAGAGTGTAAGACTGGAGAGAATATTCGCGCACGAGTGAGCCCGAAGAGGCGAGATGAGGACATGCGCGGCGACTGGGATGACGAGAGGAAGGGAGCTGCTCCTAGCCAGCCTCCCGTCTCTGATTCCGACTTGAGCAGGAGATTATGCCTCATCTCATATCCTCTTCTCAGTTCATGGATTTGTGATTTACACCTTGTTCAATTTGAGCTTGTCTGCTTTCTAGCACTCTGCTTCTACATTTGTGCTGGCGCTGCATTTCTGCATGGCTCTCTGCTTCCACATCTCTGTTGGTGCTCTGCTTTCACATTTCTGTTGGCGCTCTGCTTCCACATCTCTGTTGGCGCTCTGCTTCCACATTTCTGTTGGCGCTCTGCTTCCACATCTCTGTTGGCGCTCTGCTTCTACACCGCGGCGCCCCTGCAGGCGCTTACTCAGACATTCCTACACGAATCGCTTCACCCCCTAACAGCAGCGTGGCAATTCAATCAATCAGAAGAGCTTACAAAAAGAGAGCTCGAAACATGCTGGCGCCGCAGCCCCCCAGCCCATCCAACCCCGGTGCCCCTTCCCCTGGAGAGAAAGGCAAAAAGCAGGGGAAAATGGGAAAATTTGAAAATTTTGAAGGCAGAAGCTCCGCTGCAGTGAAAAAGAAATGGGACGCGAGAGTAAGGGAAACGAAATGAAAAAGGGAGACGGGCAGACAGAAAGACAAAGGCTGCGAGTCGGGTCGGCCAGATGGGATAATTCTCCCACTTCCTATCTAATAACGCAACTGCCAGCCACTCTGACTCATGTGCGGCAGCTGAGAACCTTGGTTAGAGTCGTCGGGGGAGCGAGGTGAGGAAGGTGAGTCAAGGTGAGCCCCCCCATCCCTAATAACTGGCGACATGCAGAGGGGGCAAAACTACCAGCCTTGTGAAAATGGGGGAAAACACGATTGAACGGGGCAGGGGAGGTGACGGTCGGTTCGCGTAAATTTATTGAGCATTATTGTATTGAGCAAGTCTTTCTTCTCATGGGCTCTAATGCAGTTAGTTAGATTAAATACGCATATATTTGCTAGTGCAACAACGCAACAGTGGACTGCACATGCTCCCAGACAGCCGGTACACCAGTACATGTATAGAGTGGGTTGGGACTCAATGTACATACGAGCTATATTCAGACTGGATGTACATCTAGGATTGGACTCAGTGTACATGTATTCAGGCTGAAGTACATCTAGGATTGGATTCAGTGTACATGTATTCAGACTGATGTACATCTAGGATTGGATTCAGTGTACATGTATTCAGACTGAAGTACATCTAGGATTGGATTCAGTGTACATGTATTCAGACTGAAGTACATCTAGGATTGGATTCAGTGTACATTGTATTCAGACTGAAGTACATCTAGGATTGGACTCAATGTACATGTATTCAGACTGAATGTACATCTAGGATTGGACTCAATGTACATGTATTCAGACTGGATGTACATCTAGGATTGGACTCAATGTACATGTATTCAGACTGATGTACATCTAGGATTGGACTCAATGTACATGTATTCAGACTGATGTACATCTAGGATTGGACTCAATGTACATGTATTCAGACTGATGTACATCTAGGATTGGACTCAATGTACATGTATTCAGACTGATGTACATCTAGGATTGGATTCAATGTACATGTATTCAGACTGATGTACATCCAGGATTGGACTCAGTGTACATATATTCAGACTGATGTACATCTAGGATTGGATTCAATGTACATGTATTCAGACTGAAGTACATCTAGGATTGGACGCAATGTACATGTATTCAGACTGGATGTACATCTAGGATTGGACTCAATGTACATGTATTCAGACTGATGTACATCTAGGATTGGACTCAATGTACATGTATTCAGACTGATGTACATCTAGGATTGGATTCAATGTACATGTATTCAGACTGATGTACATCCAAGATTAGACTCAATGTACATGTATTCAGACTGAAGTACATCTAGGATTGTACCCACCCATACAAACTGATAGGCCGCCCGTCTACCGACTCGCAAACGGTGACACATACATATAATGTACTGTACAAATGTACATCTACGTAACAACAAGAGGCAAAAAACTCACCCGACTTAAAGGAGAACTCAGACAGCAAAATCCAGTCCGCGGTCGAGTCAAAGTACAAGCGCACTTTAACAAATCGTCCGACTCGATTGCCCACCTGGATGCTGATTGGCCGAGTGAACTGGCCCACCGAGTCGCGGCTGACTGCGCGCTCCACGGGGCTGTACAGATAAGCATACAAACAAATATAACTGACTGACTGACTGACTGACTGACTGACTGACTGACTGACTGACTGACTGACTGACTGACTGACTGACTGACTGACTGACTGACTGACTGACTGACTGACTGACTGACTGACTGACTGACTGACTGACTGACTGACTGACTGACTGACTGACTGACTGACTGACTGACTGACTGACTGACTGACTGACTGACTGACTGACTGACTGACTGACTGACTGACTGACTGACTGACTGACTGACTGACTGACTGACTGACTGACTGACTGACTGACTGACTGACTGACTGACTGACTGACTGACTGACTGACTGACTGACTGAATCTCACCTGTCAGCGAACCGCTCGCCGCCAATGCTGAAGAAGAGCTCGGCCTTGGAGAACAGGCGCGTGTTCCAACTGAGGAAATCGTTATTAGTATCAATGTTGACGCTGTTGAACCGGCGCACCTTGTCGAATTCGAATAGCAGCTCGACGTTGTCGCGATTGTCGCCGAACTGTCGCCGATTCCAGCCGACATAGGGCAGCCCGGCGATGCCATCGTCCATGGGGTCGGCGCCGGGCGACACTTTGCTGGTGACGTAATCAGTCAGCTGGCCCAGGCCGCCCGACATCCAGCCGTTGCTAATGACGCCGTCGTAGTAGTGGTCGGAGAAGTCCGCCCGGCCGGAGGGCACGCGGTGGCCCTGGGGCCCGGAGTAGGCCACCACGCCCTGGTAGGTGGGGCAGCCGAACAGCTCCAGCTTGAGGCAGACGCTCACATCG